>JAVTVY010045397.1:0-20486 GCA_036873755.1 Hanleya hanleyi
ACCTATTTGAAAAGGAAGAGTATAACTCAGAACGAACGAGCTGTTTCACAACGAACAACGTTCCTTCGGAAATTATTTCCGGAAATAATCGGGTCATTCCGAATGGTAGAAAGATATATGACGTGAAACTGGGCCGCTATTTCGACTTCCGCTATTTCAGGTCGTGACCTCAAAATGAATGTGGTTATTTTTTGCCCCTAGGTTAAAGGGTACCAAAAGTTTTGAACTTCAGATATCAGACAAAAATGTTTACATGGACTTGCCATTCTCATCTTGTGAGACTCCTTACTATGAGTCGCTCATGCAAACGACAGCCACCCCCTCAAAATGTGGGGAGAAGCAGATAGAGGCGCTCGAGTGGTCTCCCGTCTGCCGAGCGCCTCCTCGATTATAAAGTACGTTCTGAAAGAGGTCATTCGTTCTCTGATACGTTGTACGTGCTGAAATATACTGTTTGTTCTGAGTTCGCTTGTATTATCGTTTGGAGAGAGATGAAATATGCGTTTAAAGTTTGGATCCTTGTTTACAAAAAGATGACATAAGCGTTTATACTGACGCTTTATATCGTTAGATACGTTTTCTGTTGCGAGTTAAGCTGTACAACCCGAGCTGGTAATTTTGACATACATGGCCGCCCATAGTTTGAGGGTATATGCAGTACTTAAGATTAACCTCAGGGCCATGTGCAATGGGACAGGGTATTTTTAGCTGTGGATAATTTGACCTGAATTTGAAGGCTCCAGCCTGGTGTGGCCAATGTGGAATAGGATACAGTTTACATACACAATGTATATCTAATATACTGAAGTGTTAATTATCAATCTAATTATAATCGGAATTATTTCAGATGAGAACTTGATGGTAACAATGCCCTAATGCACGTTCATGCCAAAAATCAAGGTTCTAATGTTAACGGTTCTCCTTGTTTTGCCGACGAAAGGATTCGGATGGACTCACTCATTACCGGACAATTTGCGATCTGTAGCCTACTTCGTAGGAATAATTTGGAAAGCCTAGCTATTTTTCTTCATGTTATATCATAATAAACAGTATATCACCTAAAAAAAAAATAGGTCAAGGTCAGTGAACTGGGATAGGCTTCTGGTCAAAGGTGAGTGAGTAAATAATAGAGTGAGCAGGATTTACTGTCATTTTTAACATTGTTATAGTCATATCATGACGATGCCTACATGTGCTAGAACACAATAGTGTTCTGTTAGTGCAGCACCTGGGCACCCGTCCAAGTATTGACCAAGCTCGGCATTGCGTAACTTCGGTGATCTGACGAGAACCGGTATTCAATCACCATGAATTGGGAGACCCTATTGCGGAACTAACGGTACTATCATTTAGTAATTGTCCCGTGTTACATGCGCACCAAATTTGGTAGCTCTATAAGCCTTTTCAAGGGTATCAAACGACACTATCCGCAAGAATTGGCATCCAAAAGTGCTCCGCCAGCAGTAACTTAGCCCAAATACCCATCAACAGCTTTTCTATGTAGGCTATATCTTACGTTGTGCACTTTACCGCTATGCAATGTTTTAATAGAAAAACACGTGAAGATAGACACAAAAGTTATTTATGGGACAATGGCAAGCTACTGAATGTTGGATCTAATTCTTAATATTTAGCTAATATGTAAGGTAAAACGGAGTAACTTTGACACAACTTTGTCTCCAAGCCGATGTGGGGACCAGAACCACAATATATCAACACTGGTACCATTAAGAGTCCACACTGGATACAGTTGGACCTGTTCCAATTATTAATGTGATAACCACAGACATTTATAGTATGTAAATTTGAAGAAGAAGAACATGTGTCAATGTTACCCCATGATGAATGCCCTGAGGTAACATTGACATGCATCATCCAAATCGTAGCAAACCAGCTGATGGGAAAGTTTGACATGTTGAGCTTGGGTAACTTTGACATCATCATGGGAATCAATGGTGAACGTGGTGTCAAAGTTAGCCCAAATACACAAAATTCCTAAAAATAATGGCTACTATATCAATGATTACTACTTCTAAAATAGTATATTTTTACTATAAATTCAAAATATTGCAGATCGTCAACATGAAAGTTTTTGTGTCAAACTTTTAACAGTTACATCAGTGCCAACTACATGTTAAGTGGCCATGTTATGAAGCGTGTCACATCGCTGGTCATCTACCCCCTGCTGCCTCAGCAGATAACAGTATCTTATATATAAATATGAGGTAACTGTCTATGAGCTGTAACAATATACTAAAAAAAACAAAAAGGTGTCAAAGTTGTCCCACTGTCAAAGTTACCCCTGCGTTACCTTTTATACTACGTAGAGCCATTGTGATCGTATTTATATACTACCAACATAGGGGGAAACAATTTGGAAGATGGCTAGCTACTGACTGTCGAATCTGACGCCTATATGGTACCATCGCGTAGGTATTGTCGCTTAGTATATGTGTACCAAGTTTGGTGGCTCAGTCTTATTTATATACTCAGAACAAAGGGAAAAAACTATTTAACCCTGGCTAGCTACTGAATGTAGAATCTGACGCTTATATGGTACCATCATGTAGGCATTGTCTCGTAGTATATGTGTACCAAGTTTGGTGGCCCCAAGCCACTCGCAATGGCAGAACACCGGGAAAAACACTTTGGACGACGGTTAGCTACTGGTTGTCGAATCTGACGCTTATATGGTACCAAGTTTGGTGGCTCCATCGTATTTATATACTCAGAACATAGGGAAAAACAATTTGGACGATGGCTAGCTATTAAATGTCGAATCTGACGCTTACATGGTACCATCCTGTAGGTGTACATTTGGAACAAGTTTGGTGCGTTCAAACAACTTGCAAGGGTGGCAACGGAAGCTATCTGTGACGGCTACTACTGAATGTCGAATCTGACGGTTATATCGTACCATCATGTAGGCCTTGTCTCGTAGTATATATGTACCAAGTTTGGTAGCTCTAAACCACTTGCAAGGCAGAACACAGGAAAAACTGTTTGTACGATGGCTAGCTACTGAATGTCGAATCAGATGATTATATGATATCATGATGTACATGTACAATGTAGGTATTCTCGCGTAGTATATGTCTACCCTAGACAAATTTGGTGGCTCGGTCATATTTATATATATGTACTCAGAACCTAGGGAAAACCCGTTTGGACGATAGCTGGCTACTGAATGTCGAATCTGACGCTTACAGGGCACCATAGCACTTGGCAAGAAAGTCGACGTACGCTATCTTTGACAGACAGACAGACAACTTATTATGCCGATTGTACTGATATGAACTAAAATTGGAAGACAATATATATATAGTAAATAAATGCAGCGAAACTGCCTTTGTGTGCGGCAAATATAATATTGTTAAAAAATCATGACGAAGTCAACTGGTTTGATTTCTGGCTAACTAGTTTCACCGTGTCTCGACGGTTTATCAAAGCTTTATTCGATCAAATAAATTACGGCTATTTATACAAGTTAAACAAGTTCATACATGGCAATATACAATCGACGGATTTCAATACAAAATTCTTGTAGATTGAGTCAATGCCTTCGCATCTAAGCATGTTAGTTTCGCCCAATGATGTTTAACTTTACGCCTATATACGTATGCCTCGTGGCAAACTCGTTTATTCTCTTTATCTAATGACCATGCCTCTGTAAAAGTCATTAACTGAATTCCAATACATTGTATAGCTCCAGTTACCTCCTGATTCTCCTCGATTACAGGTTGTTTGCAGCTGAGTTGTTCCAATGCTTCCGTATTCCTTCTCTGTTCTTGAAGAAGTGCGTCTATTTGGTGAGAGATTTTCCTCAACAAATCCGCTTGTTGCCGTAAAAGTTCAGTTTTTATCGTCATCTTCACACACAGCAAATTATATACAGTAAATAAATGCAGCGAAACTGCCTTTGTATGCGGCAAATATAATATTGTTAAAAAATCATGACGAAGTCAACTGGTTTGATTTCTGGCTAACTAGTTTCACCGTGTCTTGACGGTTTATCAAAGCTGTATTCGATCAAATAAATTACGGCTATTTATACATACACACATGTAATATTGACTTGGATACTGTAGTCTAAGCGACAGTATATCTAACGTTAAACAAGTTTTTTTCATACATGGCAATATAACAATCGACGGATTTCAATACAAAATTCTTGTAGATTGAGTCCATGCCTTCGCATCTAAGCATGTTAGTTTCGCCCAATGGTGTTTAACTTTACGCCTATATACGTATGCCTCGTGGCAAACTCGTTTATTCTCTTTATCCAATGACCATGCCTCTGTAAAAGTCATTAACTGAGTTCCATATATATATATATATATATATATATAGAGAAAAACACTACACATAATGTAGAATATGAGCTAAAACTGTATATTATACTGCTAAACCGATACACGTGATACACGTTTGTAATATTGATACAATACGAATGTACAAAGTTTATATATACAAACAGATGCATGTCCGTTGGACAAGTCTAAACAAGTTTTTACAAGTTTACAGGAGATCTCGAAAATATATATAAACAAAAAGAGAATTTGTGTTCGTTTGCTAGCACGAAGACTATATCACGGTGCTTAACACTGAAGTACTCTTCTACCACAGTGCCACGATGGTCACAATCTTCTTCAATGGAGCTGTAATGGTGGAAGTTTATGTGACTAATATTTCATTGGCTGATTAACGAGTCCAGGTTGTTAACGCGCGATAAATGATATTTTTATATGACTACATTTCATTGGTTGATTTTAAAAAAAGGAAAATATTGTGAAAGAACTATCCAAGATGTTCGCCTTGTGAGAGCTCGGAAAAAGAAAGAAGAATAAATTGACAAAGAATTGTTGTGGTTACAGAAGAACAAACAATTGGGGGACTGCCGAAGTATAGAAATATAGATTTTATTTTATTTTATTTTTATTGTACCATGAATTATTTTTCGCCGTATCCCTGTCACGGCTTCATACTTTTCGACGACATTGTTCTTAGGTAAAATAATCTATTTCTCTTTCAAGCGACGAATAAAAGATGATTGTTGTGTTTTTATTTCAGTGGGACTCCATTGTCTGTCATAATTGAGAGGACAATGGAAGACTTATTAATAAAACTGGAACCTCTTGATCAAACGACAGGATCATTGGTGCAAGATGATGGGATAACGTACCAGCATTCTGCAGGTGTATCCATAGATAAGGGAGATGTAACAGTGAAGACAGAACCAACAGCTCAGTATGAGGCTGGAGAACAACAAGGTGGTGTTAAGCATGATCCATGTGAACAAATACCGGTAAGCCGTGAAACACAGTTGTCGATTGGATTAAAACCAGATCTACAAAAGTCGCTCCCCATTCTACTTGTCGCTTATGTAGATCTGACATCAACACCCTCATATCCATGTTCTGAGTACTGACCAATTACAGATCTTCTCCACAATTTAGGGTTGTATGTCTAAAACGTCAAGCTTGGGCCACAACTACGTGGGAATGATAGCCTAACCTCGTGAACAGACACATACATATATCTCCTTGAATTGATCGATATATCTAAGTTCCATTTAGCTTAACAGAATATCATCCCGGTTTCCAGATAATAAAATATTGATCCGATGAATCGAGATAAAATATACGCGATGAATTTTCAATATACCGTACACTTGTTGTCCCCTCCCTGCAAAGTGAGACGGGTCAGACGTTTGACCTTGATCTGCCGACAGCTTGGTCTTTTAACACAGAAACCTGGTTCTTGTCCGCGGATCTTAACCTTACCTGGCCTGGCCAAAAATGGAGAGCTGAAACTCCTTGACTTTATAGTGTATCATATTGGGGTCATTTTGAGACTATTTGCATGACCCCCCCCCCCCCCGAGCAGATGATCATGGGTAAATTCAAGATGGCGGCCATATGGGGTACCAGAAAAGTGATGTTTTTGTCATATACCTTCAAAAAATTTTACTTTTCCGATATGGAAAGTGGGCAAAAACTATTTTATTTCACATCACAATTATATTTACTAATTTATCATGCAGTTTTTGCGGAGAAATTGCATAAATAAAAAATTCGGAAAATCCGACTGAAAAATCGACCAAAAAATGTCGTTTTTGAAAATGACGTCACTGTGACGCCGTCGAAACGACCATCTTGAGGTATAGTGTGGTAAGTTTCAGCCCCTTAGCTCAAGGGGTAAGAAAAATAATTGGGTGCCCCCCCCTCCCCCTCACCTCCCAGGCCTCGACACGTCCCAAAAAACCCAGGCCAGATAGGGTTAAATCCTCGACTTCCAAGATAGGGAGCGTTATTTTCGGATCTGGTTTTAATTACATGCAACGGTTTTCGGATACGGCTCTAAAGGCTCCTGGTGGAGTATGCTACAAGTCTAAATTAAGTTAACAAATTTTATGTCATTGTGCAAGCAGATTTTCAAAGATATATTTAATAACTGACTGTATTGAAGTGGAAAGAAGTGTTGATATGAAAGTAAGACTGATGATGTTTTCTATTTGATTTAGTCCTTTGTCAAGACGTGTTCAGGTGACGAGCAGACACGTTTCGATGATTTCTTCTGTGATAGACCTTTTCCTGTGGCCATGTATATGATAAACGTCAACACAGCAGAGAAGGCAAAACTGCCCAACGAATCTATGAGATTTTGCAAGCCAGAAACGGGCAATAGAGGAAGAACGACACATGAAAGAGATCCTAGTTGTGAAAAGCCAATCATATGTTCACTCTGTCCAAATAGCTCTTCACAGAAAGTAGGCCTAAGGAAACATGAAATAACCTACACAGGTGAAGAGACATACAAGTGTTCACTCTGTCCACAAGGTTGTTCAAGTAAAGTAAATTTAGTGGAACATGAAAGAACACATACTGGTGAAAAGCCACACAAATGCTCACTCTGTCCATATGGCTGTTCACACAAGGAGATGCTAAAGGAACCTGAAAGAACACATACTGGTGAAAATCCATACAATTGCGCCCTCTGTCCACATAACTGTTCAACGAAAGGACACCGGAAGGCTCATGAAAGGACGCATACTGGTGAAAACCCATATAAATGTTCTCTATGTCTGCATAGCTTTTCACAAAAAGGAAAACTAAAGAGACATGAAAGAACACATACTGGTGAAAAGCCATACAAATGCTCTCTCTGTCCATATAGCTGTTCAGATAAAGGGGGCCTAAAGGAACACGAAAGGACACATACTGGTGAAAAGCCATACAGATGTTCCCTCTGTCCATATAGCTGTTCACAGAAAGGAAACCTGAAAGCTCATGAAAGGAGACATACTGGTGAAAAATCATATAAATGTTCACTCTGTCCACATAGCTGTTCACAGAAAGGAACCCTAAAGAAACATGAAATGACACATACTGGTGAAAAACCATATATATGTTCACTCTGTCCATATAGCTGTTCACAGAAATGGAGCCTAAAGAAACATGAAAAGAAACATACTGGTGAAAAGCCATACAAATGTTCACTCTGTCCATGTAGCTGTTCACATAAAGGAACCCTAAAGAAACATGAAATGACACATACTGGTGAAAAACCATATATACGTTCACTCTGTTCATATAGCTGTTCACAGAAATGGAGCCTAAAGAAACATGAAAAGAAACATACTGGTGAAAAGCCATACAAATGCTCCCTCTGTCCGTATAGCTGTTCACATAAAGGGACCCTAAAGAAACATGAAATGACACATACTGGTGAAAAACCATATATATGTTCACTCTGTCCATATAGCTGTTCACAGAAATGGAGCCTAAAGGAACATGGTAGGACACATACTGGTGAAAAGCCATACAAATGCTCACTCTGTCCGTATAGCTGTTCAAATAAAGGGAGCCTAAAAGAACACGAGAGGACACATACTGGTGAAAAGCCACACAAATGCTCCCTCTGTCCATATAGCTGTTCACACAAAGGAAACATGAAGATACATGAAAGAACACATACTGGTGAAAAGCCATACAAATGCTCCCTCTGTCCATATAGCTGTTCACACAAAGGAAACATGAAAATACATGAAAGAACACACACTGGTGAAAAGCCATACAAATGCTCACTCTGTCCATATAGCTGTTCACATAAAGGAAGCCTAAAAGAACACGAGAGGACACATACTGGTGAAAAGCCACACAAATGCCCCCTCTGTCCATATAGCTGTTCACAGAAAGGACACCTTAGGCGACATGAAAGGACACATACTGGTGCAAAGCCATACAGATGCTCACTCTGTCCGTATAGCTGTTCACAGAAAGGAAGCATAAACGAGCACGAGAGGACACATACTGGTGAAAAGCCATACAAATGCTCCCTCTGTCCATATAGCTGTTCACACAAAGGAAACATGAAGATACATGAAAGAACACACACTGGTGAAAAGCCATACAAATGCTCACTCTGTCCATATAGCTGTTCACAGAAAGGATACCTTAGTCGACATGAAAGGACACATACTGGTGCAAAGCCACACAAATGCTCACTCTGTCCATATAGCTGTTCAGAGAAAGGACACCTTAGGCGACATGAAAGGACACATACTGGTGCAAAGCCATACAGATGCTCACTCTGTCCGTATAGCTGTTCACATAAAGGAAGCCTAAAAGAACACGAGAGGACACATACTGGTGAAAAGCCATACAAATGCTCACTCTGTCCGTATAGCTGTTCACATAAAGGAAGCCTAAAAGAACACGAGAGGACACATACTGGTGAAAAGCCATACAAATGCTCACTCTGTCCGTATAGCTGTTCACATAAAGGAAGCCTAAAAGAACACGAGAGGACACATACTGGTGAAAAGCCACACAAATGCCCCCTCTGTCCATATAGCTGTTCACAGAAAGGACACCTTAGGCGACATGAAAGGACACATACTGGTGCAAAGCCATACAGATGCTCACTCTGTCCATATAGCTGTTCACAGAAAGGAAACCTGAAAGCTCATGAAAGGAGACATACTGGTGGAAAATCATAGAAATGTTCACTCTGTCCACATAGCTGTTCACAGAAAGGAAGCCTGGACGCCCATGAAAGGACACATACTGGTGAAAAGCCATACAAATGTTCACACTGTCCATATAGCTGTTCACAGAAAGGAAGACCACACAGCGGTGGTCTAATGGTTAGAGCGTCGGCCTCGTAAGCGGTAGGTACTGGGTTCGATCCCAGGCCGGGTCATACCTAAGACTTGAAAAATGGAACTTGTTGCTCCCTCGCTTACGCTCAGCATTAAGAGGATAGAACTAGGACTGGTTCGCTCGGTGTCAGTATAATGTGACTGTGGTGTCATGTCTGCCTACGTCATGATATTTCAGTGGGACAGCACTATAAAATGGCAGCATTAGATCTGCTCTGTTACAAGTAGGTACCCCTGCCTCTCCCCCCCCTCCCTTCCCTTCCCTTCCCCGTCGTGATATAGCTGAAAAAATGGTTGAAAGCGACGTTAGACCCTATTCACTCACTCACTCACTCACAGAAAGGAAACTTGAAAGCTCATGAAACGAGACATACTGGTGCAAAGCCATACAAATGCTCACTCTGTCCATATAGCTGTTCACATAAAGGGACCCTAAAGAAACATGAAATGACACATACTGGTGAAAAACCATATATATGTTCACTCTGTTCATATAGCTGTTCACAGAAATGGAGCCTAAAGGAACATGAAAAGAAACATACTGGTGAAAAGCCATACAAATGCTCCCTCTGTCCATATAGCTGTTCACACAAAGGAAACCTGAAGATACATGAAAGAACACATACTGGTGAAAAGCCATACAAATGCCCCTCTGTCCGTATAGCTGTTTACACAAAGGACACCTGAAGATACATGAAAGAACACATACTGGTGAAAAGCCATACAAATGCTCACTCTGTCCGTATAGCTGTTCACACAAAGGAAACCTGAAGATACATGAAAGAACACATACTGGTGAAAAGCCATACAAATGCCCCCTCTGTCCGTATAGCTGTTCACACAAAGGAAACCTGAAGATACATGAAAGAACACATACTGGTGAAAAGCCATACAAATGCTCACTCTGTCCATATATCTGTTCACAGAAAGGGAGTCTAAAAGAACACGAGAGCACACATACTGGTGATAAGCCATACAAATGTCCACTCTGTCCATATAGCTGTTCACAGAACGGATACCTTAGTCGACATGAAAGGACACATACTGGTGCAAAGCCACACAAATGCTCACTCTGTCGATATAGCTGTTCACAGAAAGGACACCTTAGGCGGCAAGTTCAAGTTTATTGCACCAAACACCCGGTATAGGGCAGAGTACAAAACAAAGTAAAATGCTTACCCCAAATATAGGGTTAAGAACAAGAATACCAATGAAGTCAGAAATACAGTTTTACGTTCCGTCATATCATAGGTACCGGTATTCATAAATGTAGCTCTTTTATTGAGCTGACACTGTACTAGACTACAAGTATCTTATCTATAGCCTATACTGAACATAATATGTAGGCTACATATAGCCATGAACATTCAAACAGAATGCATACATTACTACATATATATCATGGTAGTAGGTCAAGTCTGTTGTTGTACCAACTGTATAGGTTATCACCAATGAGGTTTATTTGAAGGCGATCATTATTGGTTAATAAATACACAAATTTACCATCCGGTGTCAAAGTACCAAAGACAATATTTGTCTCATTTATTTTGTCAAAAAGAATTTTTCTCTCAATATTGAAAATTTGGCACTGCATAACAAAGTGGAATTCGTCTTCTCTTATATTACATTTGGGGCATAAGTGTTGCTCCACAGGTGTGATTGGACGCGTATGTCTACCAGTCTCAATTTTCAGTTTGTGATTACTGAGACGTAGGTTTGCTAGGAATGTTCTCACTTTGGTGTTACGAATCAGAAGCAGATATTCCTCTAACTTAATATTGTTTTTTAATATACGATATGTTCTCATTTTGTTACTTGATCCATCAGCATGGTCCTGCATAGATTGGTTGAATTGGTATTCAAAGTGAGAGTTTAGGGCTTGTATTATTTGTGATTGAGAGCATTGTTTATGATCTAGGCCTAACGTATCGTTGATATATTTAGTAAGTTTGTACAGCCAACCAGTTCGATGCTGACATAATTTACGTTGTTCTTCTAAGGCATGATAAGTTAGCCTGTCTGGGTAACTGTTAATATAATCATAATATTTTATGGCCCTTACAGCAATGTCAAGCATCAATGGATATATCCCTAATTCTGCTCTCGCACCGTTATTATTCGTTGTTCTATGAACCCCTAGAAGTCTTTTACAGAATCTATTCTGAATTTTTTCGGGATTTAAAGTGTCCGTGTTTTTTCTAAGTAGATAATCTGTCCCCCATACTTCCGAACCATACAATATAACTGGCTTTATTAAAGTTTTATATAAATGACAAGAAATATCTATTGGGATATTTCTATGTTCTAGATTGTTATGCAGGGCATAAGATGCACGTAATCCTTTATTTCCTAACATAGTGGTGCATTCATTAAAATTTCCAGTTCTGAAAAAAGTCACTCCAAGATATTGGTAACTGTCTGCAATTTCTAATTCTGTGTCATTTAATCGCCAGCTGTGATCTACACATTTAGGTCCTCTCTTGAATATAACAATTTTTGTTTTTTCAAAGTTTGCGTTTAGTTTATTAATTTGACAAAATATGTCTAGACTGTTCAGGCATCTTTGTAGGCCTTCAGGCGATTCGGACATTAACATAAGATCATCTGCAAATAGAAGATGTGATACATTGAATCCATTCAATTGAACGGGATCAGAATCCTGTGGTATAAAGTTTTTTATATTATCGATAAATATATTGAAGAGTGTTGGAGATATGCTACACCCTTGTCGAACTCCTACATAGGATTGGAAACTGTCCGACATTTCATCATTGACCTTGAGTTTATACTTGATGTTATCATATAAAGATGTTAGTATGGAGAATATTTTACCATTTATGTCCTTTTCCTTTAATTTGTCAAAAAGAAGATCGCGGTTGACAGAGTCAAAAGCTTTCCTGAAATCAACGAAACATGTATAAACTGGTTTCTTATTGGATTGATATTTATCAATTATAGTGCGGAGTGTGAATATGTTGTCTGTTGTAAGATAATCTTTACGGAAGCCAGTTTGATTTCGACTTAGAAGATCGTTAGTTTCCAGATGGGTTGTAAGCCTGGTGTTTATGATTTTCGCAAATAGTTTGCCTAAAACATTGCTAAGAGCAATGCCCCGATAATTATTCGGGTCAATTTTACTGCCTTTTTGTGAAGGGGAATAATAGTAGATGCTGACCATGCATCTGGAAAGTGACCACTGTCTAGTACCAGGTTAAATAGTTTGATCGTTTGATCTATGATTAACGGAATTGTAGTTCGAAGTAGTTCATTACTTATAGTATCTTCACCTTGACTTTTATTAAGTCTTAAAAGCTTCAGATTACTATGAATCTCTTCAGCTAAAATAGGTTTATTCAGGGTTTCGTTTAATGAATTATCAGTGATTGAGTTTGGATGTGTGGGACAATTTGTATTTTTAACTGAATTATATACCGGTACATCAGATAAATTTATAAAATGATCCAATAGAACATGTTTATCAGCATCTATCCTTGATTTGGGTTGATCACCTAATGTTTTGATGATTTTCCAGTACTTAGATGGATCAGATGATGTGCATTCTCTTAACTGGTTCACTAGGTTAGTATAATAATCTTGTTTTTTTGAGCGAATAAGTTTTTTATAATTCTTTTTTTAATATATGGTAGTTTAGTCTGGTTACATCAGTTTGGTTAGAATTGTAATTACTATAGCCTTTTGTCATGTTATTCTGAGCTTGTTTGCATTCTTTGTCGTGCCATTTGTTCTTTTGTGAGGTCTTATTAGATTTTACTACAACAGTAACATGACAATTAAAAGTGTGTAGGATTTGTGTGAAGTCATCAACACATTTGTCAACCTCTGCATTACTTTCCCTGTATGATGTCATAATAAAATTATTAAGCTGCATTTGTATTCCAGGCATACTGTAAGTGTTTAGGATATAACCCTCACTATTTTTGGTCCATTTTCTTTTAAATTTAATTTTTTGACATTTTTGATTATGTTTAGTTTGAATTGTAGGTTGATTTATAAATAGATTGAGATATACAGCTTGTTGACAATGGTCAGACAGTGGTGTTAAAGGATATATATGAAAATATTTGATGTATTGGTATAAAGATTCAATTGCACAAGTGTAGTCTACAGCACTGTGTCCATTATATGTATGACATGTAAAGGAGGTGTTCGGTTTGACCGTATTTTTTTCCTTATTGTGTTGCGTTTATACACCGAAAATATAATTTCCTCTCGCTAACTTTAAAAGTTATTTGCTTGAGAGAGAAAATACTGAATTTTCATATTCTCAATTTTCACCGAGAAGAGATTTGTCCAAAAAATATTACGAGTATTAGAAAATAAGCATTTGTTTGTTTTTGCAATTTTTGACGATATTCCTGAAGGGAATCCCCTTCATATATAAAATATGACACCTTTAACCAAAACGAGTCTTACTTATCGAAAAGCGGTAGATTTGATCCAAAATGATACTGAAGAATCGTTTTGGTTAAAGGTGTCATATTTTCATAATATTGAAATATGTCAAAACGCTTGTAATGCTCTGAAAGGGTGTAGTTCACCGCCAATCGGCACAGGATTCCTCAAGTTTATAATTGTAACAGCTGCTTGGCCGAATGGTTACAGTGTCGGACTACGGATTAAACGAAAACCAACATTTTGGTTCGAATCCCCAAATCGCCGATTTTTTTCTTTTTTTTTCTTCTTTTTTTCCTTTTTTCTCCCATCTTCATTTTGGACTTTAAAGTCTAATCTAATTCGTGAATAGAATTGCACACAAACAACTCCACACATACAGTCAGGCCACTTGTTCAATATTTGAATATTCTGACGATCCAGCAGAGCAAATAATTTATTGTTACACATATATAATTTCGTCTTTGGGCAGCGGAAAGTTGTAACTATGAATTGAAAAATTATATGGTTAAACTTGTCTTATATCAAGGCCTTTATTAAGGAAATGACCCTCAACAAGTGGTGAGGCTTGCTTTCTCAAGTGATAATACATGTGCCAATACGTTGTTTTTTGCAGTTACTTCCTTAATTATTGTTCGCTGAACTTTTGGCAGTGATTTTTCCAGTTTTCGAGTCGGTTTATATATTAATATAACTGATTATTGTTCGTAAATATCTGGGTCGTTCATGAAAATACTAATGGTAACCGTATGAGAATATGAACCAGAATTTCCCATTAGACTGGCCTCTCCTGTCTGACAAAGAGTTGGAGAATACCCGGGCATTACGTCACAATTTACCGGCCGGCTCAGAGCGAGACAATAGAGCAGCAGAGAGCGACTTTTAAGGGAAAAATATCCATCTAAAGCGAACACCTCCTTTGCCAAGTCTGTCACCAACCATTCTACCATTCAGAAATATTAGTTTATGAGCTAGGCTCAGATCAAGGAGTTTCCGACCAAAGGTATCTACTTTTACATCTTCGTTATTTCTATTTGACGTTATTACATTAAAATATGTATCAGGTATATGTGGGTGAAAACCTACACCATCATTGTTAATAAGTTCCTGTACAGTACCCACTCGAGCATTGAAGTCTCCACCAAGCATGATCATTCCTTTTGTAGAATAGAAGTCGACCATCTGGTCAACCTCTTGAAAGGGGTCCCTTTCTTTGGGAAATGCTTTCCAGTATGGGGAGTTATTTGGACGTATATATATATAATACCAGAAGTGGATGAACTAGAAGTATGCAAGGATCACTTAGACTATGTAGACGGCAATGGCACCACCAGCCTGCCTATAACGCTTCATGTGACGTATGATGTGAAATCTGCGCAATACAGAATCCAATTTTTCCACTGTGCGCCGATCGGCTTGCAGTCGTTATTAGTCGTTATTAGTCGGCAATTGTCGGCAGCTGAATTATCTAAATTTAGACTGAGGAATCATGGGAATTATCTGGAGCACGCAGTCTGGCCGTACGCTACGGTGACCCAGAAAACCGGTTGTGCTCACATCGGAGTCAACATTTTTTCGTTAGATCCAAACTTCTGCCCAACGAAGGTCTACCTGTACTTTCGAATCCTGTTGTCTTTTTAACACATTAGTTCGATATCTTAAATGGGCAATAAATCGTTTATTGAATTACAATCGAGTATGGACGTAGTTCATTTATTCTGGGGACCCAGGTCTACGGTACCTTATAAACTCTGGGAGATAACGCGGGAAGTTCATATATTTGCTTTACCACTAACCTGATGGCCCCCTAACGGGTGGGCAGGATATTACCATATATGTCTTTGTTTTTTATTGTGCATCTAAAATCCCCAAATCCATAATCTATCATGTCCGTGCGAACTACAGACATTTGGTGATACGAATGGCTTTATGTTTACACAATATATCAACAACAAGTTTGAATCAGGTCGAATTCAAAGGAATGTTTTGACCCACTCGTCATAAGCCTCAATTTTCCGCGGTAAGCGTGGGAGGTCATTATAGGACGTAACCAACACTGGCGACCAATGAACATTCGATTTTCTTACAACCGAAGTTCAAAATACTACAGAAATATCGCGTGATACGCAGGCGTGCCTTATAAGGACTATCAGGAATTTTACTACCGAGTCACAAAGGTAATTGATTTACCAGATTTAGAAGCACAAGCCCCATTATACGGCTTGACCCAGAGAGAAAACGAAAGGGGAAAGCTATTGCGCTCGTGACGATGAGTTCATTCACTTCGGCTTCCTCAATTCTGTTCTCTTGTTCAATCAAATAAATGTATCAACTTAGGTTACATTTCGCTGAATAAATATTATTGATGACGGGAGGTTTGCATCAAGAGTGTGAGAAGAACGAATATCCTTAGAATGCCGCATCTGACAATTCAGCTGGGTGCTTATTTGCATATGAATAGACTTCCTGGATAAATTAGAGGGATATATTAATTAATTATTATTGCTACCAGTGCTGGTAACTAACAGTAAACAATATTTTGTTCCTTGGAAGTACAAATAAATCGCCATGACAAGTTAACATAGGCGAGCCGTGAATTTGATGATTTTCATTGATATGCAGGTGCAAGGTCACGGCCTCTCACAAAACTCCCATGATTCATTGCGCCATCTTCGTCGCTTCGACTCCGGACGCTGGAGTTGCATTCGCGGCTGTTGAGTCGTGGCCTGACATTCCAAAATTGTCTCCCCTGGAAGTTGGCCAGTTCCCGCTAGGGGGCAATGTTTTCAACTGGAAGCGCTAAAACGGGTAACATGCCGTCGATGACACTGAATACATCCTTGCATACTTCTAGTTTTCATCCACTTCTGATAATACCCATGTATATATCATCATTTGTACTTATAGAATCTTTCGAGATCTTGGCCCACACCATGACATCAGATGTATATACAATATTTACAGTAAGACATGATCTATAAAAAAGTGCTATACCCCCACGTGTGCTATCTTTAACTCGTGGAGCGTCATTAAAGAATTTGCATTCATACCCAGGAAGAGAAAGTTGGAAATCGTCTGGTCGCCAAGTTTCTACAAGCCCTATCATACTGAATTTATTGACAGTGTTAAGAAAGTCTGTATTCTCTAACTTATCTTTGCTGAGACCGTGAATGTTCCAGAATGAACAGCTCAGTTGATTGTTAGACATGAAGGATATAATATAAACAATGTAACTTGTATGGGATAAAGCTTGCAGGCTATCATGTGCGAAAATATTATCACAAGTGTTATATCTAAAACATAAGGGTGTAATGTTCATTTACATATGAGGGGGGGGGATAATTCATGTTTGACAAGGGAGAGTTATCTTATCTTAAAGTTAATAATTGGTGTATGAAATACCTGTATCGTTACAAGAATACATGTACCATTTTACTGCATTGACTGGAGTACAACTTTCAGGTCATGTATGCAATATATATGGTGGATTATAATTAATATCATTTTAGAAATACAACACCGGACCAGAGATTAATAACTATTAGCGTTTTTAAGAATGCTGTATCCTGTATTGCCATCTATGATGGAATAGAATTATCAATCATTAAATAATACATTGTATCAAATTAATTGTAAGATTAATTATAATTGGTGTATTAAATACCTGTATCGCTACAAGAATGCATACTATTTGATCTTAGAGACTTCAGCACAGATCATGAATGCAATATTATAATGGACTATAATTAACAAAGTAAAGAAGTATTGTTACTCCGAATAACGACAGAAAAGCCATATTTTGATCAATATTTCGACATATATTATGTCATCGTCAGGACTGATACGCATACATGTTCAACAACACATTATATACTACACAGGTGAGAAATGTAACCATTCAGGTCTCAGTAATTACAAAAGACATTGTAGTACAACAGTAGTCAGGTGAACACTTTTCATGGTAAATAACATAGTTCTTGGTAAGCATATGTGCAGATTGGTATTACAAAGATTGTATATACAACATAAGAACAAAGGTGAACAGATTCTGTTAATTGAATAGAGTGAGTTCTTTAGATGCTTTTAAACCAGCGTTTAATATCGGCCGTGTACGTCTTATAGCAAGGGCTTCTTTAAAGGAATAGACAACCTTTGATAAGCGTATATTGCAAATGAAAGAACAATTCCAGGAGTGTCCAAAACGATTTTTATTTCAATTTTGCAATTTTTTCCAACCGAATAAGAAGCCGTCAATGATAAATTCTGTGGCTTGTAAGGGCGCCGCCATTACGGCAAGTTTAGTGACGTCACTGGGCCGCAGAACACTGCAGTGAACTGGGAGGAAACACAGTTTGCCATGCACTGGAATAATCGCAGCCCAATAGGCCAGCAGGTGTGGATACATTCTTGTATTCTGTACCCTGTAAATACTGGCTAATGTTTGTACAATAACAATGATCTTATCCTTGTTGAGAAATCGGGGTTGATCTGTCGTCTAGACTGTCTAAGTGTCAAAAAAAACACAGCATCGAGTTGTCTGATAAAATATGCTTTCGTTATAGGCTAATACTTTTCAGCTGATCACTATATGCCAACATGCGTCAACATAATTCGGCAGTAACTCACTGAGATTGTTTAATGTAACCGAAATTGGGAATAATTCTGATTTCTGTGTTACCAATTCAAAGAATCGAGCCTCAACAAAGACCGGCACTCAGCCAGAAAACGAAACTAAATCTGCCTTAGCTGGAGGCTCATTTCTCCGGGAAAAGATTGTCCGGAGATTTTTCTCACCGTTGAACTGTTACCGAAAGAAACTGTTCAGCATGACACGGCCGTTAAACACCCACCCAAATATCTAGCGTGCGAGAAAATTTACCTGAGAAAGTTTATGGAATAAATCCTTGTCAGCTAATGTCAGCACTTGCACATGTGCTCGTCTGATCGTTTCCTAACAGGACATCTCACAACAGAGCCGACTAAACGAAATCCGCGACCCGGCCGGCTTCTACGGTATATACATTGTACATCCTCGACCGATTTCTACGGTAGATCGTCTTCAATGGGCTCGAACACGCCTGACACTTCTTGTATCCCTCGACACTGCCCACAAGCAGCGTAGATGAAAGCATGGTTTCGCCCAGCCAGCCATTGTCATCAGTCCAGGAAATGCAAGGCGTCGGATACTTGGAAAAAGTTGAAAATCACTTGCTGCCATGTTTGCTCTCTGGCCCATTGACGTCATGAGCTAGTTGTCACGTGAACATCACTCGGCCGCTCATTGGTTAAACCATAAAGATGGCATAAAGATGGCGGCTCCCTTCATTCAACACATCTGGTTATTTTCCCAATGTTTGGGAGTATTTTTCTTCGTTAGAAAGAATCTCAAAAATAGGAAAAAAATATTTTTGGGCACAGTTTGGATTGTTCTTTCAGTCGCAGTTTACGTTTGCCAAATGTTGTCTATTCCTTTAAATAGTATTTCTGACCAGTGTTTGGCTTTGTCTATTACTTTACAATTGTTTGTGATTAGAGGTTTGAAATTGGAACTGTTTTTATTAGAGAATGAGTCAGGTAGTTGAAACATGCTGTGTATATAGAGAAAACCTTCACATTTAACAATGTGATCAAAAAAAAAAAAATTAACTTCATTGTAGAAATACAACATTCATTCAGAGCTTCATGGCTATTGAATTGAATTGTATACCATACCGTCGGCAATAAATTGAATTCAAACAATTACAAGAATTCAGTGTTTTCTCTCTTCTTGTCTAGCACTATATGCTTGTGGTCACACAATCGTGTTATAACCCAAACAGATTGTTAAAATACAGAGGATAAAAGCGCAACAACTTGTTGAATTGTGTTGCGCTGCGATGATTGAGAGCTTGTAGCATCCAATGCTGGTTTAGGCATTGTGCTACTGAGAGTATCAATGTTCTTGTCAGGTAAAGGCCATTCGGAATGAACTGATTGGTATGAAGGTTTATATTTTGGATGTTCTGATGACATAGATGGCTGTACAGTATCCCTCCATAACTCTTGGCCGACCTTCCAGGGTTGACTAGTAGCATTATACCAGATGTCCTGAGTACCTCGTTTCTCCGACTTCGTAACTGTTCGCCATGCAGGTCGTGGTGAAGTGAGGGTACGTTGTGGGACCTCAGAACTTCTGTAGGTGATACGTTGTGGGATACCAGAACTTCTATAGTTGGTACGTTGTGGGGCCTCAAAACTGCTATAGCTGTAATGTACTGGGATGGGGTGGGACACGGGATTATTGACTTTTTGATGCCGTGAAGTGCTAGTTTCATGAATTGAGCCATATATCGTTGATAGCATGGCCCGAGCCAGCGCTGCACACCCCAAATGATTAAGATGAATATGATCACGATAGAAGTGAACTTTAGCTGATCCATCCTGATGTTGAAATACATAGTATCAACCAAAGGGATTCTCCGTAGCCGACATACTGTTTGTACCACCTCATTAGCTTGTGTGATGGCTGCATAAAGCTTTTGTCGACTTTTGCTCGGGAGGATTTTTGAATATTTTATGCTGGCCGAAGGGAAAGTAGTAGTAAAAAACCCGATTGGGTCTCTTTTATGCAAATGAGATGACGTCACGTGACTGACCTTTCCCACCTCCAACACTGAAGAGTTCCAATCTAGGGGGAGGTAACTCTGGGTCACTATAGTTCTGGGTCGAGTGAGGTATCAAAGTGAAGCTTATGTGAAAGGGCATCTAATGGGTTGGGTGTGGGGTTGAAATATCGGCCTTCTGCGCATGCGCGGTGGCCGAAGGGTATGAAAATAGCCTTTTTGGAGCTAGGGGAGCCACTAATGGGCCGATGGGGTCGAGTGAGGTATCAATGTAAAGCATTCATGAAGGGGCATCTAATGGACTGGGT
>JAVTVY010045398.1:0-21444 GCA_036873755.1 Hanleya hanleyi
ATTTCATTTCATTTTGATTTTGTTTTCATTTCACTTTCATTTCATTTTGATTTTGTTTTCATTTCACTTTCATTTCATTTTGTTATCACAAGGAAAAAAAAAAATAAGGTGGCAGCGCCCGGCACTGCCAGTTTTTTTTTTTTTTTTTTTTCCTCTCTCAAAACGAAAACAAATTCTCCTGTGGCCGAGAACTGCCAGCCGAGCGCTGCCAGCCGAGAGCTGCCAAGTCATACTATTGGCTAATGTGTATCACGTGTGTGTTCATATTGCCGTACCCTTAGTAGTTCTCTCACAATGCGAAAGTGAAGATGAACCTGTACGACGGTAGCACTTGCCAATTGCCAACCCCCCCCCATGTCTGTCCTCTCTCCCCTCGCTTCCCATAGGGGTAAATTCTCGATGTCACGAGGTGCCGACAAAAGTTCCATATGGCGGAAAACAATGCCGCAGGATATGAGGTCATGTTGAGCGAGTAGATTCATTTATACGTCGGAAATTGGATGTTTCATGGAATCTGACTGTTGGTTCGACGTTCATTGCCCCCGTTACCAACAATCAACAATATAAATTGCTAGGTACAGGTAGGTATATTGTACCAAGTACACTAAATTATACCAACAATAGCTCACTGTAAATATGGAATTTGTACGTCATGTTTGCGGAATAGTATGGGAACCTAGAGCTACCCAGAAGGGGTGTGACTAAAAAGCGTCTGGTAGCGTCCGGAAGCGTCCAGTAGCGCCCGGGACACCGCCCGGTACTTTTTATACCGCCCGGTACACCCTACAATACTCCTTTTGTGTCCCATACAAAATTGTGTATGTCCCATGTAAATATCGACTGATATTTGCCGTTTTCTGACTTGCGCGCATTTAATCGCATGACCTTCTGGTCTGGAATCATCCCGCCCATTTTCGTGGTCGGCTTCCCCGGTACTACTGACTGTTGTCATGTTGTCATTTCTTTGGCACCGCTTTCTAGATGATCGTTAACAGACTTCATTTATCTTTTCCTGTAAATTTGAGCTTAAATCTGCCAGTATTCTCCGAATCATTTTTTTTCTTATATCGTCCGGTACTTCATTCACCGCCCGGTACTGTAAATTTGATATTTTTACCCCTCGTCCGTCTGTCCGTCACACCTTTCTCGTTACCAAGATATCTTTAGAATGACTTAACCTTGGCACACCAAACTTGCAGTGTACATCCATATGCTCGTGACCCAGAACCCTATTGAATCTGGACCTGATTGGTTGGAAACTTTGGCGGTCATCTTTAATTTATGCGAAACCATCACAGCGTTCTCGTTACCAAGATATCTTTAGAACGACTTACCCTAGGCACACCAAACTTGCAGTGTACATCCATATGCTCATGACCCAGAACACTATTGAATCTGGATCCGATTAGTTGAAAACTTTGGCGGCCATATTTAATTGATGCGAAACCATTAATCTTATGTATCTCCGAAACCATTTCACTGTTCAGTGGGAAATTTGGTCTAGATCATCGATGCATCAAGAAACTCCAAAAGAATGACCAAACCAGTTTCCCTGATTCGGTGGAAACCTCGGCGGCCATTTTTAATTTATGCAAAATCTTTAATGATATATATCTCTGATACCATTCAAGTGTTTTATACGAAACTTGGTATACAGCATCGGTGTATCAATAGACCTGCAATGTATAACCACATCAGTTCCTCTGAGTTGCGGGAAGGATGGGTGGCCATCTTTAATTTATGCGAAATCATTAATGATCTCCATCTCTGATACCGTTCAAGGACTCGATGTCAAATTTGGTATACATCATCGATGCATCAATAGACTTAAGATAAATGACAGTTCTGGCCTTTCTGATTGGGCAGAAACCTTGGTGGCCATCTTTAATTTATGCAAAGTCTTTAATGATGTATATCTTTGATACCATTTCAGTGTTCTATATTAAACTTGGTATAGAGCATCGATGTATCAAGAGACGTTCAATGAATAACCACATCAGTTCCTCTGAGTGGCGGGAAGGATGGGCGGCCATCTTTAATTTATGCGAAATCATTAATGATCTCTATCTCTGATACTGTTCAAGTACTCTATGTGAAATTTGGTAAACATCATCGATGCATCAATAGACTTACGATAAATGACGGTTCTCGTTTTTCTGATTGGGCGGAACCTTGGTGGCCATGTTTAATTTATGCAAAATCTTTAATGATGTATGTCTTTGATACCATTTCAGTGCTCTATATGAAACTTGGTATACAGCATCCATGTATCAAGAGACTTCAATGAATAACCACATCAGTTCCTCTGAGTGGTGGGAAGGATGGGCGGCCATCTTTAATTTATGCGAAATCATTATGATCTCTATCTCTGATAACTTTTAAATGCTCGATGTAAAATTTGGTATACATCATCGACTCTTATGTAATGAATGAATACCGGTTTCTCTGATTGGACGGAAACCTTAGAGGCCCTTTCTCATTGCAAAAATTTTCATAATCTGTATATTTGTCACTTGACTACTTGGTGTTCCTGAAGCCTTTTTTCAAATTGAATACATTATGAATGACTGGCGCCCGGAGCCGAGGGGTTTTCAGATGCGCAGCTTCGTATTTTCTTTACGGTACGTTTTTCACCATCCGATACTTTCTAGATGTTCTATACATTTTTAGATGTTCTAAATGAGCGGGATGATTCCAGACTAAACGCGCGCACATCAGAAAATGGCAAATACCAGTCGATATTTGCATGGGACATACACAATTTTGTATGGGACACAAAAGGAATACTGTAGGGTGTACCGGGCGGTGTAAAAAGTACCGGACGATGTACCGAGCGCTTCCGGACGCTACCGGACGCTTTTTAGTCACACCCCTCCTTGCTAGCTCCAGGTTCCCATACCATTCCGCAACCATGACGCACAAATTCCATATTTACAGTGAGCTATTGTTGGTATAATTTAGTGTACTTGGTACCGGTACCATATATTCTACCTACCGGTACCTAGCTATTTATATTGTTGATTGTTGGTAACGGGGGCAATGAACGTCGAACCAACTGTCAGATTCCATGAAACACCCAATTTTCGACATATAAATGAATCTACTCGCTCAACATGATCTCATATCTTGCGGCATTGTTTTCCGCCATATGGAACTTTTGTCGGCATCGTGACATCGAGAATTTACCCCTATGGGAGACGGGGGGAGAGAGGGCAGACAGGGGGGCGGGGGAGATTGGCAATTGGCAAGTGCTAGCGTCGTACAGGTTCATCTTCACTTTCGCACTGTGAGAGAAATTCTAAGGGTACGGCACTATGAACACACACGTGATACACATTAGCCAGTAATATGACTTGGCAGCTCTCGGCTGGCAGCGCTCGGCTGGCAGTTCTCGGCCACAGAAGAATTTGTTTTCGTTTTGAGAGAGGAAAAAAAAAAAAAAAAAAAAACTGGCAGTGCCGGGCGCTGCCACCTTATATATTTTTTTTTCCTTGTGATAACAAAATGAAATGAAAGTGAAATGAAAACAAAATCAAAATGAAATGAAAGTGAAATGAAAACAAAATCAAAATGAAATGAAAGTGAAATGAAAACAAAATCAAAATCAAATGAAATGAAAAGGAAATGAAATTTAAAAAAAAATGAAATAATGTTTTTTTTTTAATTTACCGGTAAGTAAAAAAAAATATAACAAAATGAAATGAAAGTGAAATGAAAATGAAAACGAAATCCAAATGAAACGAAAAGGAAACGGAAATGAAATTAAAAAAAAAAATGAAATGAAAATGAAATAATATGGAAAAAATATTTCAATTAAAAAAAAAAAAAAATAGAGAAAACGTTTAAAAAGTTACATTTATGGAA
The DNA here is from genome assembly GCA_036873755.1 of Hanleya hanleyi. Classification (NCBI taxonomy): domain Eukaryota; kingdom Metazoa; phylum Mollusca; class Polyplacophora; order Lepidopleurida; family Hanleyidae; genus Hanleya; species Hanleya hanleyi. The sequence goes on from JAVTVY010045398.1 coordinate 3,865, forward strand.
TGGCAGCTGTCGGCCACCATACAAGTGTCCCTCAGTGGCTCTCATGTTTGTTCTATTTGTTTGTTTGTATTGTGGGCACGACTACCGTGTATGTAATATGATAAATATCGCATATCATATCATACCACACCAAAACATATATGTAATAAATCAAATTTAAAATGGGTCTATTGTAAAGTATATGGTATGTTCGGCTTACTTCAAATTTTATTTATTTCATATTAAAGCTAACAGTGTGTGTTCATGACACATGATGTTCCCTATGAACAGCTATTAAACTTAGCCATATGAAGTTGTTTGTATTAGGTAGATCTCTTTGAGGTTCTATACAATAAAATTGAATTAAATTGAATTACGGGCCATAACAACAACAGTTAATCAATAGAAAGTAAAGTAGACTTCCCCCAGCCGATGTTTTCGGGCAACCTAATGCTAATTTTCTTAGCAGGTCGGGGAAAGATTGAAATTGGCCTGAATCACCACAAAAGGGCTGTTCCGCCCAGTTTGGGTGAATGACGTCATAAATCCTCACCCTAATTAGGCCGAATTAATCGTAACCCAAAGTGTTTCCTCACGTTCATCCAAAGACCACGACTTGGAAAGATAATAAATGTTCCAGATCTCCTCTCTAGAAAGCTGTAAATTTCATATTTCATGCAGATTACTTACCATTTTATAGTAACGACAGCGTGTTTTGGCCATCATCTTGTTTGCCTCTGACTTGAACTGCCAGGCGTAATTAATCGATAATTCATAAAATATGAGAAATATGCGACAGTGCAGGATCAAGAGAATAAAATTCAATTCAATACCAAATTGTCTTCGGCATAAGCTCTTCACAGGATTACCTCCGCTGATGCTTTTTACCGAATATGATAATTAAAAAAAAAAAAATCGATTAGTTGACCCTCGTGTCCTCGACTTCGACCAGAACATGGCGGTAAGAACAACAACGACAGGTATGAACGTGAGCGAAATATTTCTTTCAATCTAAAAACTTATAAACGGCAAAGTTGTATAAATCGGATTGATCATTTTTTGCGAGACAACATATTCCACTTTCTGCACAATTCATCAGCAAATGTACGTAATAAATTTCATGGTATCGGAGAAAACATGTTCCCTATTTTAGCGCCAAAAGTGGTCAGTTCATAATTTGAGATATTTATCATTGTAAAAAAATGATCACTTTGGGTTATGATTAATTCAGCCTAATCATGCTAATTGGTAGTTCAATCATGAACGTCGCTCGTCTGGGCTCTCTCCTGCCTCTCTCCGTTCAACTCCGCCCATTAGCTAACAACGGTGCAGATTCCCCACATATTTTATGGGGGCGCTGTAAGCGCTGTGGACTCGATTTTCTCGGAGTTCGTCCGGCTTTTAGCTCTGCTGTGGCTAGATAAACATCTTACAAATATTCTACGACATTAACTTCAGAAAATCTTTGCGAAATAAAGACAAATCTTACCTTAGATGACCAACATTGGTGAAATCCAAACGACGGTCGACTTAGTCCAATAAAATGGATCGTCCAGGCTCTTGTTTAATATGCTGGAGTTATTGGGAGCCAGAACGTCCTATAGAAAATGTCATTTTGTCCATAGGAGCCACGCCGACCACTACAACGACCCCTCGAAATTCACTGTTTTTGTCGAAATACAGCAATGCCATGTCTACTCACCATGCAAAAACTGTTCTCTGGTATGTTTTCATCCAAGTCGCACCACTAGTAATTGTGGATGGGTCCGCAATAAATTATATCAAACCGTCAAAGTTAGTGTGTCGTAAATTTAGCAGCCAATTTCTCCCCTGGAAGCATGGCTTCCCCATAGTACAACGACAAATAATAGAATGGAAGCGAGGCCACAAACACCACGTGACACAGCCCGCGGTATGCGAAATGAACAAGCGCCGACACGAACGGGGAACAAAAAGGGGCTGTCATTTGCAAATCAATAAGCGACACCAGCTTCCCACCAGAAAATCCTAACGTGTCATATTGGGGGGGGGAGGGGGATACGGTGAAATATGCCTGTGAAGTGAGGGCGTACAACGGTAATATATTGTTGGAGTAACTCTACTTCATTCTAACGAATATCGCGCTCCGTAGGGGTGTCAATATTTCAATAGGCCTGTACAAACTCGATATTTCAATAAACAAAATATTAATCAAAAGTTGCCAAATTTTCCTTTTTTCAAATATTAATTACAGAGATTGGAGTATTCCAGATATATCCGGATTTCCGGATTTTCCAAAAAGTCAAAAAAATTCCCGGATTTTTCGATTTGATGTCTCACACGACCATGTTGTTCTTGTTGCTATCTTCGTCGATAATAAATCTCCGTTAAATCATTCTAGTAAACAAAACATCTTTTGGCTTGGGTTAAAATGCCCCAAAAAAATAAATTATGTGATTAAAATTCGAGTTGTCTACCTCTGGGGGTTTAATCAGTTCGAAATAACCTGTTCCCGAGTGATCACAGTGCGATCTCCCCGCAGAGTGTTGTTTCCCAAATACACTCAGCTCTTGTATGCTGCTTTGCTGTTCAGTAGGTCAGACAATGCTCATTGCCTGTAGCTCTGCCTGCAGAGATGTAGTCGTGTAACGGAAAGTGGTACGTTACCTCTTGTTCATTGGCATCAGTTTTCAAAGCGGCATTAGTCCCTTTTTGTTCCTCATCAGAGACAGCGGTAGTCCATTTCGCATGTGAAAGTTGATCGCGGGCAGTGTCACGTGATGTTTGTGGCCTCGCTTCCATTCTATTATTTGTCGTTGTACTATGGGGAAGCCATGCTTCCACGGGAGAAATTGGCTGCTGAATTTACGACCCCCTAACTTTGACGGTTTGGTATAATTTATTGCGGACCCATCCACAATTACTAGTGGTGCGACTTGGATGAAAACATACCAGAGAACAGTTTTTGCATGGTGAGTAGACATGGCATTGCTGTATTTCGACAAAAACAGTGAATTTCGAGGGGTCGTTGTAGTGGCCAGCGTCGCTCCTATGGACAAAATGACATTTTCTATAGGACGTTCTGGCTCCCAATAACTCCAGCATATTAAACAAGAGCCTGAACGATCCATTTTATTGGACTACGGTCGACTGCGCGCGTGAAAAACGTTCCAAATTTACGCTCGGTTACATGTTATCAAAAAGTGGTATCGTGCACGGAAACGGACTGAATTGAATCCGCCCAAAAGAATAGATCACAGCGGACAAGAAACCGCGATGAGAGCAAAAATCCCATGGCGTTTGTATTTCCATTCTCACCTCCTGCATACTGCTATATGTGAGAGAAGAATATATGGGAAACAAGGCATTTTGGTAATTGTGTGAATGCAGCGTTTGCTCATTAACACCAGTTCTTATTTTGGCGAGAGAGTGGTAAGAGAAATGATATGTATATATATTGTAGAAATTCAGGAAAAGGGTCAAACGTGAAGATAAATTGTTTGAAAATAGAGAAATCTACGACACGCTCACATTGCTCTCATAACGGTTTCTTGTCCGCTGGGATCTATTCTTTTGGGCGGATTCAATTCAGTCCGTTTCCGTGCACGATACCACTTTTTGAAAACATGTAACCGAGCGTAAATTTGGAACGTTTTTCACGCGCGCAGTCGACCGTCGTTTGGATTTCACCGATGTTGGTCATCTGAGGTAAGATTTGTCTTTATTTCGCAAAGATTTTCTGAAGTTAATGTCGTAGAATATTTGTAAGATGTTTATCTAGCCACAGCAGAGCTAAAAGCCGGACGAACTCCGAGAAAATCGAGTCCACAGCGCTTACAGCGCCCCCATAAAATATGTGGGGAATCTGCACCGTTGTTAGCTAATGGGCGGAGTTGAACGGAGAGAGGCAGGAGAGAGCCCAGACGAGCGACGTTCATGATTGAACTAGCTAATTGGGGTCAGGATAAATGACGGCATTCAGCCAAACTAGGCGGAATCAGCCCTTTTGAGGTGATTCAGGCCAATTTCAACCTTTCCCGGCCTGCTTAGTTAACACTCTGAAACATGCGTTGGGAGAAACGTGAGGTCTGCCTCAATCTAGACTTCACAAACCTTGTTGTTGTTGTTGTTGTTTTTCTTTACATGTAAATCCACCGATGTGTATTAGTAGGCTTCACTCACCTGGAGTTCTGAGCACCTCATTGCGCACCTGGATTTTTACCTGGCTGGAGTCAGACAAATGGCTTTGAAGTCTATTGTTGTCCGTGTATGACGTCAGATACCTGGCTAACCTGTAAACAAAATGCAAATGATTGAATTAAGCTCACACGACCATCAACAGCGGCAAAAAAAAACACGTATATCCTGTATCCATCTTTTATTTTATAACAACAACGTCAGATTTCTACTTCAATTCGACAAAATTTGAGTGCAAACCTGTAATTAGGTATTATAGATGCAAATTCGGTATTATAGATGCAAAGCCAAATTACTTGACCATCTCTTCGCACAATATAGAATAAGAAAGATGACAACTAACACGGTTTATTATAAATCTAATCGTGTATTACGAAATTTTGCCCGTACTTCACGCTTCTGTTGCCATGGCGCTCCGCTTTGAACTTGGTCATGTGACAAGGTCATGTGGATCAAATCAAGGAGGGTGGCGATTGTGGTCTGGGCTAAATTTTTCCACTGTTGACATTGAACAATTATTGCGACGTACAACACTCTTGAACTTGAATCACACTGTGGGACATGGTTATAAAACATTACTGAGGTCTCATTGAAATAAATATTGATAATTATGATGGCACATGACTGACCCAACGGGATGAAAGAATCGTTGGAAAATTACGCACTATAAAAGTTGGCCTTTTAGTCTAGAAACAGCTAGGCATCTTATGGCCTAATGCTAACTTCTATGTGTGTGTCTGGGGGCGGGAAGGTCCTACAACGGCCAGTGTCAACATATTATACTCTATAATCTGCATGGAATTTTAAACTATGCGATCACTTATCGTACCGTAGGCCTACCTTTTTCATGCAAGAAGAACAGCTTGGGATTTTAAAGCAATGCGATGGAGCACATGGACTTGAGAGAAAGCGCAGCCGGACATGTTGAACATTTCTCTGCTCCCTGCTTGGATATCTAATTACAGTATATGGATATCTAATTACGGGCCAAATGTTAGCTATACACGTTCCATGGCGCTGATTAAACCATGGCACCTATGACACACTGCTGGTTGTAGGAGGCAGGTATACAGTTGTCCCGAGAGAGGAACGTATTTGTACATATTGTGATTTAGCATCCATTGGTGATGAGTACACTTTTTACTTGTGTATCCTTCCTTCCAAGAATTAAGAAAAGATTTCATTGCAGCTAAATTTTGGGCCAGACCATCAGAAAACAAGTTTATTTCCATGATGGCTAACCGAACTGCCAGTGTGCAGAATAAAATAGCTACATTTGTACAAAGAGGAATCAAACGTATTGTTTAGTAGAAATCCCTCCCATATTGATTACTATTATTATAGTTCCGTTTTACTGTATTACGTGTCATTCTAATTTGATCTGTTGTACTCTTATCTGCTGTTTTCTCAAAAATGTTTTGATTCTGAAACTTCAATTCAATTCAATTCAATTCTATCTTTGGCAGGCTCAATGGCCAAGCGAAACGAGAGTTTCTTATTTGTCAAAGGGAACAATAAGTTTTAATTTACGAGGGAGGATTTCATATTCCTGCCGACCCTCGTAAAATAGAGACAAAATGTAATTAATAGTAGTACATAAGGAAAATGTTTGCCAATATGCAGAGGCGTATTCGAAGGCGTGCAATACGCCGGCATTTATGGTGAGGTAATTTCCGGAATTCATGGAAGATCACAGCACCAGGTAAAGTCAATTTCGGTGATGACGTACTTCATTTGTTGAAGTAACTTCCGGTGATAAGAGCAGTATACAAAGCGAAAAGCGGTCGTATTGCGGGCGGGATACGGGCCGGATTAAGGTTCAGCGTAGGTCATGAGGTCGAATGTCATTAAATATGGCCGCATTAGTTGATCAATCGTTAAACGTCTAACTAGAGTAGTATGTGCTGACTGGCTTGGGGACCGGGTGTGGAGCGTAGTATGTGAAGGAGGCATTCCGCTGTTTTTTATTGCTTGTTAATTCGCATCGACGCTTTAGTAAATGATGAACCACCTTTCTTATATACTTCGAAAAATCGGCAACCGTGCTGAGAACCTCAACATCTGTAAACGTGCTGGAGCTGCAACAGTATTGGAAGCATACACTCTCAGAAATATTCAGGGAATAATTCTGAATAGATCAGGCTCTACATCCAGAAGTCAGTTTCAGGGATTTTACCTGAAATCCAGGAATACTTTCCTGAAATTCAGGTATATCATACATGAACTGGAGCTAAATTACCAGAATTTTAGGGGGGGGATTTTACGTACCTGAATAGTGTCGGGAACGTACTAATCATGTACATCCTTCGAAGCCTGTGTTTGTGGATGGAGATGGAAGAAAGGTCCGTGTAACCTTGCACAGTTCTATTTTCGTTTTTGGTTTCTTAAAATTAATTTTTGTTTTCCGTTTTCGGTTTCTGAGAATAAAAAAGTCAAATTTGACAGTCAAGTTTCAAATTTCAATTTCCCTTTTAATAAACGCAAAAATGACAATGAAATATTGAAAATTGACTGAACTTGTCCTTTTTTCGTTTTTTTTTTTATCCTTGATGTAACAATGTTAAGTGCGCACTCACAACGGTTATGTCACTTTCGGTGCTCGGAGTAGTATGGAAAGCGCAAATCGTGTCGTTTGGTCAGATTTGGAGCATGATACGTGTGAATTGAATGCGTTGAAACGAGATGACGCCAAAACTAAAGTGTTGGAGCGTTTCACAACTGCACCTAAAGCATTTTTTACGCTTATCATTGAGGGGTGCGTGAACTCTCATTCGCTCAAGGTCTCAAACATAGTGGCGGATGAGTGAAGTGTTGAAGCATTCAGACGGAGTCAGTTGTGGCCGCTGTATGTTTCTTTCGCAGCCCAAAATAGCACATTTGAAAGTACATGTTCGAACCAATTTTTTTTTTATTTCAAGCCTTGCCTTCTACTACTCTAAAACATTTTACTCCAGTCTTGTTCTGACTCCCTCCATGGATGAAATGTCTCGCAATATAATATGACTATTGTTCCACATGGATGAAGATTTGGAAATCTATCTCACCCCTGTGTGCTTTACATGGACTATTACAGCAATATTCCATGACTACTGCTGTACACGGATGACCAGTGCACAATGTCTTTTTCGGTCACACACTCCGCTCAAGAATATCTTGGAATATTTCCCTGACTGCATCATTTATAATTTAATCGTAACAACCAAAAGTTATCTTCGTTTAGACTCGAACGTCGACGTCTGAAAGTGTTCTAACTTCGTGAGTTGTTTTGGCCTGAGACATACACAGTGACAGGGTTATCGGCCGGACGATTATTTAACATTATTGTAAATATATTACCGGGTACTATGTATCCTCTTTTCTTTCCGGCGCAAAGCCGCAGTCAATTAATCTGGTCATTCGTACCAATTGTTTGCTAGTCAGTGTGTTACAATTAGTCAGTCTTGGAATTGTCTACAACCACTCAGTAGGCCATCAACATATATTTATGTTTGTCACTTTTTCATTCTTAGTATCACTTCTCGTCCCAACTGAGTTCATCAGCTATATTGCGACGACCATAATTCTAACAATTTCAACTGAAAGAAGTTAATAGCCCAGCAATCCAGAACACGTCACTTATGGATAATTTGTACTGTGAGTGGTCATAAGTGGTCAGACCTCTTTCAGTTTTTCATAATATTCTGTGGTACTCTAACTGATGTGTTATTCTTCAGATGTTGATTCTTGGGGAAAACCTATATTCCATATTTGTACTCCTTGTAGTAATAATTCACCTACGTTAATGTCGTATTCATCGTCGTTAATGGGAACATTTCACAGTCTTTGCTGGTTAGCACTTGTACGTGTAGGTATACTTGCACACAAAACTGGTGATGCCCAGTGTCACCAATAATGGTAGGCCAATATCCATATACTGCAGTATCAATCAAATGCGAGGCTTTGGAAGTTTATGCAACCACAAATTGGAGATTATCCATAATGTTGGTGTTGTACTCGCGACATACATTCCGAGATTCGACCATCTTAATTATATGGTCGTACAGAAGAAGGAAAGTAAAGCTAATGAAGAACAAATATAACTGAAATTTAAAACGTCATTAATGCAAATGCTATTTTTGAATTAATGCGCCAATATGCTATAGACAAGTATTTTCCTGCATGGTTTACTGAAATATTTTCTGTATTAATCGCAGTTGTATGCAGCGGCACAAGGTAGTTATGTGATGATCTGACATAGACAATGCCTCATTTCCAAGGTTAAAACTACCATACTTCTTTTAATGTACGCTACAGAAATGGCATGGCATTTAAACGAGAGGCTTGCACAACAGGAGAACAACATAAACCACACGTATAATTGTCATTTGATTAGGTAACAGGACCGAAATCGACGATGAGGAATTGACAATCACGGAATATCACTGCATTGTTGGTCTAGTCCCAATTTAGAAGGTATAAATCATTCGACAATTTAGATTTAGGAATTTGAATGTATTAATAAACTGACAATGACGTTCATGACATTTTATCGTCACTATCCCAGTTGCGGTCGGATTGATGTAAAAATTTGAATGTCCAATTACTATCGTCATCCACAAAGTTCTCTGTTCGTACCCAGCACAATGGATAAATGAAGACAGAAATTCCACAACAGAATTATTGATATAGTAATGCAGTTATAGCAAAAGTCTAGGAATTTGGGATGACCACATGGCGTTATAATAATGTTGGCCATGGACATGGGGTGCTCGTGTCGGATGAGCACAAAAATTTTCGATAAATTGATCAAATATTACACTTTTCAATAGAAATGGTTTTGTAAACTTTAAAAACGTAGGGCAGGCTAAAATGTTCGTTTCATAACAACAGAAAAGAAAGACTATTGTACTGTATTGTAAAACTTTAATAATCAATATACCCATGTTTTATCTGGGTGAGTAATAACATTTCCATTAATTGTCTTGCTGCTTCGAAGGAAGTTCCCACTCGGTTGAATCCTCTCCGTTTGTACTGCTATCACCAGTCCATTTCCTCGTATTACGGACTGTAATAACGACCATTTATTCAGTGGGGCAGAGATAGATAGCTCAGCTGTGAGGAGTCTGTCTGATGAGTTTGGTCACGGTTGACTGACGCCATATTGCCGGAATTTCTTAGTGGAGCGACGACTATGCAAATCGCTCTCCATCCGGCTGTAAGGAATGGTCTGTAAAGAAGAAGAATAGGTGAGTATATGAAATGACCCTTCTATATTCCACACAAGACATTAGTTCGGACATATAACCCGTTTATTTCGCATTTTTTCCATTTTTCCAAAATCACCCGGCAAACCTACACCACATCTTGAGCTCAGTCAAACCGATTTATTTCATATTTTGGAAGTCCGATGTCGGTTCTGGGTATGCTGATTCAAAGACTTGAGCCATGCGCTCGAGATATCAAGCTCAACAATCCAAAAGAGAGAACATCCCGATCTACAAAGGCATTGAAACTCGGGAACAGAAAACAACGCAATCGGCACAACAACAACATCAATAACTTGCCTGTGCCGATTTTCCGAATATTCCACCCGCTATGACAGGCAGGACCAGGTAAATAATTCCATCACTCAAAAATTTATAGCAGGGGGTCGGTTTAAGCGCAAGCGAACACCCAAATAATAAAAGAAAGGCTGTCACCCATTGTATTATTTGTACCGTACCCTAGCCACATATATGCAACTCAGTGTATGTATCCACCACTGAGTTGCAGATCCTTACTCCTAGAAACATCAGTAGCGTCATTTTCTTCGTGGCCAAACATGACAAAATGTACAATTGACTATGGCATTTAACGGGCTGTAAACATGTCAAATATACTTCTCTCCCCCGACACAAAGTATCTGGCTCATTCCTGCAGCGCAAGTGCACGTAAATAGCACCAAATCAAGTCACTACCTTCCTATCACGTTGAAATTTGAAAATGGCAGACCAAGTCCGAGAAATACAGCAGTGCGCATGCACCGCTAATAACACGAACACTTTACGATATGTCGTAAAGAGGAAAGCGTCGTTAGCTAGTGGGCGGGGCCTAACGCACGTGGTCAAATTCCATCTCTGTTACCCCAGCAGCTGATGACGCCTTATTTACGACATATCGTAAAGTGTTCGTGTTATTAGCGGTGCATGCGCACTGCTGTATTTCTCGGACTTGGTCTGCCATTTTCAAATTTCAACGTGATAGGAAGGTAGTGACTTGATTTGGTGCTATTTACGTGCACTTGCGCTGCAGGAATGAGCCAGATACTTTGTGTCGGGGGAGAGAAGTATATTTGACATGATTACAGCCCGTTAAATGCCATAGTCAATTGTACATTTTGTCATGTTTGGCCATGAAGAAAATGACGCTACTGATGTTTCTAGGAGTAAGGATCTGCAACTCAGTGGTGGATACATACACTGAGTTGCATATATGTGGCTATACCGTACCCCCTCCCCTCCCGGCTCCCCCGCCCATGCACACACAACTCGTCCTAACGTCGAGCTTAGCAGCTTACCTGGGGATTCACACGTTTTCAGGGCAAGTCTGATGCTTGTAGGACATCAACCCCCCCCTCCCCCTATTATTCCCTACCTCTCCATATTCCTTCCTGGACATATTCCTCTCTGGACATATCCCCCCCCCCTCCACCCCTTACTGTTTTCAGATATTAAAAAGATATATTTTATGTAATTTTGTTTCCTGAAAAAGTTCCCCAAAAATGACCAAAGTCGATTGGTCGAAAGCCCCGGCGGCCGTCAAGATTGATATGAAAACCTTATACGGTCTGGACCCACTGAACCAATCGATGCGAGACTTGGCATACATGTTCAATGACCAATGCGAAGGCACAAAGCTTTTTATCAACTGTTTATCAGGGTGAGAGATTTGTAGTTTGATAACAAGGGGCAGATTTCATTGTAATGGGGACCAATTGCTGTGTTTTCTTTTATACAACTCAGACGATTGAAGAACTTCAAGAATAAAGCTGAGTATATGTCAAATTTTAGCTTATGGGTAGTAGATATAGCACATATAATAACACTGAGATATGTGACCAATTTCAGAATATAATGGAAATTAAATTTTTAAAACCTGTGTTTTAGGACAGACAAAAATCCCACCAATTTTGGAGGGTGAATTAGTTACGCATAGAACAAAAGAAAACTGTATTATTTTTTCCACTGAAGTATCCCATAATAAAGCTACAGTGTTGAAGTTTGATCTTAAGTAGACCACTGGTAACCATAATTTACAGGAAAGCCAGAAGATTAAAATGTTTGGTCACTAACTAATATCACTTGTGTCTGTCCACATTCGATGTAACATTAGCAACATCAAAAATATATGAAAATGTGTTCTAAAACAGAACCATAATATGATTGAATGATTTTGTTATAAAATTGTCCACTGTTGTGGCTAATTTGATGTCCGTATGAAGATAAAATATTTTGAATTTCAACTGAAATCAGCATACAGAATGTCGCTAATGTTTCGCCTTGAAAAACGTCTGTCCTACTTTGTGTAACATTAGCAACATCACAATTATTCTCCAGTCTAAATATCAGAACCTTTAGGGAGCCTTTTATCCCAATTCTTGGCTTCTAATATAACAGTTCAACTTCTAAAACAGCTGCGAGCATTGAAAATTTCAACTGAAGCTTCAAGAATCTTTTTTTCTCTTGTCTGTCCACAATGTGAAACATTAGCAACATTGAAACATTAGCAACACTACCAATTATAATTTTTATCTATTAAAAATGTTAATAGATTATTTGGCTCAGTAAAACCGGACAGACCATCTACATTGTGATAAAAACACTTTTAATTTGGATTATTTTATTTTCCTGCCCAATATCAGTTGAAAACGTGCCTGCAGGATGTGGACAGACGTTTTATAGCTAATGTTACATTTGTCTGTCCACATGTAACGTTAGCAACAAATGGAGAATGCCAAAAATAATGTACTTGCATAATCAGTTTTCACTGATAATGAAAAGAGCAAATAGATGAAACTGTGATAATTATCAAGGTAAAGCTATCAGCAAAATCAGTTGCTTTTGATGAAATAAAAGCAAATGAAGACAAATGTCTGTCCACCATGTCTGTCCTGTAACACCGGTTTTCACTAAAATTTCTATATAAATTGCTACAATTCAGTAAATATGCAGATGAGATGAGTTTCCTGCTTGTTTTTCTTCAAGAAACCACAGCCTTGATAGCTGATTCTGTTCTATGCGAGAAATATTTTCTTTTTAAAACGAGTCTATGTTGCTAACGATTCAAAATGTCTGTCCACCTGTAACATTAGCAACATACTTTAATGTCCATTTGTTGCACTACCGAATCCTCTGGGACATAAAGAAAATAATGGATCATCAATATATCTTCAGAGTTATCATTTTAACATATTAAAGTTGGCCATTGTGTCCCATAAATCTATTGAACAGTTGTTAATTGTTGTCACTTACACAAGCATGTCTCTCCACATGTAACATTAGCAACCCAATTTTAACCAAAAGAAGGAAATTTTCTCATAGTAATATTTAAATCAAGATGTCAGCGCTGAATTGTTTAGGCTTATTTGTGTATTTACATTTAGATATAAACTTTGGAAAGCAGATAATGATGATAATCATTAACATATATTTAATTTTAGGAAATTAATGTTGCTAATGTTACACAATGTTTGTCCACATGTAACATTAGACACAACAATAACTTTCTTCTAAAATCTTAACGAATCGGCAAATAGGTGAAACCTGATTGAATTTATGGAATACAAATCTAGGCAAATCAATATCTTTAGCTTGGTGGTCAAAATTATACTTGTTGCAAACAGAGAAAAAAAGGTTCGAAAACCGGTGTCTGTCCACCACTCAATGATGCATTGTGCACTTCGTTTTCATCTCAAATTTATGCTTTATGACTCCAAATCATCTGTTTAAATATTATAGGTCTTAAAATGCATTCCAGTTTGTAACTATGTTCAAAAGTTTTTAACTTTTCATAGTTTAACTGGCAAGAAGTGAGTGAGTTGTTCTACCATGTTAATATTGAGCTAAATTGACCAGGTTGGACAAAAGTCCTGAGATATTTGATTTTGGGGTATAAGTTATCCCATTATTATTTGATTTAGAATGTTAAGATTTGTAGTCATTTGAAAACTCAATTATCTTGTAACATTGTTGAATTTTTTTTTTTTTGCTTTTGAGTGGGACAATTTGGCCCCTATTATAATGAAATCTGCCAAGGATAATTATCAGTAATCAGTATACCGGTAACCCAGCTGACAAATCACAATAATATTAATAAATGTCAGTAAGTTTTTGCTTCTAGAATTATCTGAGAATGAAACTGGAAAACACCATGAGAAATAGAAAATTGCCCAAGAACAAGAAAATATCCCTTGCCCCTTAATGTAGGTCCATCTATAGTCCAATCTTGAACGTAGATCGACTGGGACTACATATGGGCCCGTCTAATGGCGAAGGGGGTGGCGGGTGATTTAGAACATCTGACCACCCACCTGACGCCCGAAAGAACCTACAGTTGGCATGGATAATTCCCCTTTGAATCCTATAAATAGATATAGATTTTTTTTTGGCGGGGGCACCTGGCTCAGACCTGATCGTCCATGAAGTACACCCAACCCTCTTCCTAAAAGAAGTTAGCTGAACCATGCCTATAGTAATGACATGGATGTAGGGAGATCTTCTTGGTTGGTGACTTCACTGCAGGACAAAACCATGCTGATGATGCTATTTTACTAATCATATAAAAAGTTTACACTTTGATACATATAGGTAGGATAGATTCGCACCAGCGTCACTTCCGGTGCATCGATGCACGACTCCCGGCGTACATTTGTGATTCGTTATCTTCCGCTCCAGCCTATATCTACAGCATAGGGCAGATTTTTAGCTATTGATGGTGTAAATATTGTAAATATGCATCAAATATCTATTCCAAGAAATGTATTATGACCATTATGATTTAATACATTGATGATACCTTTTGCAACTGCAAGTCAAAAATAGTCCATTCATGTACCACTGATTAAAAATGAAGCCATAAGAATAGAGGACTAATGTGAACCACAAATTTATGCGGGAGTCGCGCATCAGTGTACCTGTTGGCGTGAATCCTTTGTCCAAGCAGGCCTACAGAGACTAATAATTATAGGTTTCAGTACCGGTATATGTATTAAGTTCATGAAAGGGGAGCAGGGACTTTTATATCTTTAGCCAAATGTAGAATGTGGATTTATGTTCCTAGATTGCCATATATATATATTTCCTGTATTCAAATTTTATGGAATTTAGTTACATATCAGTTCAGTTATATCATACCATTTCAGGCCTCAATTTAAGGAGTGCTGATGGTAACCTCTCAACATGTTACCATGAATTCTACACTGGTAACCTGTGGGAACCTATTGCATAATTATTAACCTAATCTGAAAATAGGTTACCACTATTTTTCATACAGCAACCTCCAGGCAAACTGAAAACAGGTTACCACCTTAAATTGAGGCCTGCCATATATTTCCTGTATTCAAATTTTATGGAATTTAGTTACATATCAGTTCAGTTATATCATACCATTTATATCTGAAATTTAGTGCTTCAACATTGTTGATCAGCAATAGTCATGATAGTATGAAATGATTGCTATTTTGATTGAAAAGGCATTTAATTCAATCATTCTATTACTGGAAATTTCTTGCTTGAACAGTGTTGAGCAATATTATAGTCGGCCGGCCAACGACCCCAAAAACGCATTTAAAAACTTTTGATGGCATTTTTTGTTACAAATGGGTACCCATGCTAAATTAGTTCTTTGAGTGGTAGGGATCAAGGTAGGAGGGGATACCACCAGGATTTTGGTCAATTAAGGTCATTTTGGGGTCACTCATTGGGTCAAATAAGATCAAAAATGGGTAAAAATCGGTTATAAATTAACATCCACCGCATTGTTTGTTACCAATGAGTATCCAAGCTGAATTAGTTGTAATTAGTGTAGAGTGTCAGGTAGTCATAGATAACACGTTTATTATAAGAATTAAGGTCATTTTAGGGTCACTTTGGGTCAAATAAGGTCAACAATTTGTGAAAATCGGTTATATGCACAGTACTAATTGTTACGATTGGGAATTCCAGTTGAATCAGTTGAATGTAGTGTAGGGTTGGGTGTTGTCATCGCTAACATGTAATTATTAGAATTAAGGTCACTTTACGGTCATATTTGGGACAAATGAGGTCAAAATTAATAAAAATCGGTTATAAATTAATTTTCGCAGTACTAATCAGTAGTATGTAGTGTAAGTTTTAAGTTAGTCGTAGATAACACGTTAATTATTCAAATTAAGATCATTTTAGTGTAACTTTTTGGTAAATGAGGTAAAAAATGGGTACAAATCGGTTATAAATTAATATCTACAATATTAAATGTTACGAATGGATAGACAGACGGAATTAATTGTATGTAGTGTAGTGTACTTGTAAAGGTAGGCATAATAACCATTACGTATACATTATATTGTTTGTCGATTATTATTTTTCTAGCTGATGATTGTACGAATAGGGCCAAACTAGGCCCATAAATAGATCGATCTGTTTTGTGAAGGGGCTTGGCTTTGAGAAATTGTTACTTTCAGCTCCATCTAATCAAATACCTTGAATGGTTGGTCACCATTTTGAATTTAACAATGGTATTCTCAGCTGAAGGTTATGCAAATAGAATAAAAATGGGCACAATGTAATAAGCTATGGTGTTATTCTGCTCAATTTAAACATGTTTGTACCTGGCATAAAAATATTCTAACAGTAACATGAAAAAAGAAGAATTTCCGGACGACTCCTTATTTTATGGTCACCATTTTGAATTTAACTATCATTTTTAATCGGACGACTAAGCAAATAGATTCAAAATGGGCAAAAGGTATCTGGCTATGATGTGGGACTCTTCGATTTTGATAAATTTGCACAATCAACTAAGAACAATCTCTTGATATACATGAGCAACATGGAAAAGCAGGAGATTCAAATAACCCCACACACCTGCCATATTGAATTTGAACATCGTATTTTGATCTTGGGGATATGCAAATGGATTCAAAATGGGCGTAAGTTGTTAGGCTATGCTAAGAGATCTCTCTGTGTGATAAATCTGCACAATTAGCGAAGAATAGTACCTTGAAGCAAACGAGCAACATGAAAAATTTTCAGATGACCTCATGACCTGAAAATTGATTTTCAGATGACCTCATATGGCCACCATTTTGAATTTGATCATCAAATCTTGATCTTAGGGGTAGGTAAGTGGATTCAAAAAGAGCACAGGTTGTTGGGCTATACTTGGAGATCCCACAGTTCTGAAAAATTTGCATAATGAGCTAAGAATAATGCCTTGAACTATACGAGCTACGGACAAAAGTGTGATTTTCAGATGACCGCCATTTTGAATTTGTCCATCAAATCTTGATCTGTGGGATATGTATATAGATTCAAAATAGGCATAGGATGTTGGGCTATGCTTAGAGATCCCTCGGTTTTGCTAAATTTGAATAATGAGCTAAGAATAATGTCTTGAACTGCACAAGCAACAGGAAAAATTGTGATTTTCAGATGACCCCATATGGCCGCTATTTTAAATTTAACAATTAAATCTTGAGTTTTGGCATATGAAAATAGATTCCAAATGGGCATAAGATGTTAGGCTATGCATAGAAATCCCTCGGTTTTATTAAATTTGTTCAGCGAGGTAAGAATAATGCCTTGAATTACACGAGCAACAGGAAAAAGTGTGATTTTCAGATGACCCCATATGGCCGCCATTTTGAATTTGACCATCAAATCTCGATCTTTGAGATATGTAAATAGATTCAAAATGGGAATAGAATGTTGGTCTATGCATAGAAATCCCTCGGTTTTGACAAATTTGCATTATGCAAATAATGCCTCGAATTATACGGGCAACGGCCAAAAGTGCGATTTTCTGATGACCCATATGGCCGCCATTTTGAATTTGACCATCAAATCTTGATCTTTGGCATATGTAAATAGATGCAAAATAGGAATAAAATGTTAGGCTATGCATAGGGATCCCTCGGTTTTGATAAATTTGCGCAGTGAGGCAATAATAATGCATTAAACTACACGAGCAACATGAAAAATATGATTTCAGATTACCCCACCTGTCCGCCATTTTGATGTAAAACATCATATTTTATGCTGAGAATTAAGCAAACAGATTCAAATAGGCGAAAGATACTAGGCTTGATGGGAGATTCCTTTGTGTTAACTAATTTGCACAATGGGCTAAGAAAAATGACTATTA
Source organism: Hanleya hanleyi (assembly GCA_036873755.1). NCBI lineage: Eukaryota > Metazoa > Mollusca > Polyplacophora > Lepidopleurida > Hanleyidae > Hanleya > Hanleya hanleyi. Next base: position 21,379 of record JAVTVY010045398.1, read on the forward strand.
TATGAATAACCTGAAAAGGGCGATTCATGGATGAACCCACATGAGCGCCATTTTGAATTAACGCAT
>JAVTVY010045399.1:0-21386 GCA_036873755.1 Hanleya hanleyi
CGACGTACTCGCCTACTGTTACCGAAATGGGATATCGGTGTGGTTCTGTGTGCTTTGATTCGTCTGCCCTTTGAACCCTTTCTATCCGCTTCTCTAAAGCTGTGTCCTACAAGGCGGTTTTTCTGGCGGTTTTTGCTTTGGCGTCTAGCGTGTCTAAACTTTTTCCTTTCGTTCCGTTCCGGAGTTTATCGCCAAAATGAGTCTGTTCGCTTAGATCCGTGCGCTCAACGGTCGTACTCTATCCCTGCGTTTTCAGACTTCGTACATGGGCTCGAAGACGACTCTTTGTTATGCCCTGTTCGAGCCATTCGCCACTATCTTACTCGTACCGATTTCCGTTCGCGGCTCTCGGCGCCTGTTATTTCTGTCGTTTTTCGCCCGTCTGCAATGCATGACATTACGAAAAAATACCCTTGACGCGTGGTTGAAGAAGACCATAAAATGGTCTTATCAATTGGCCATTGACGCCTCCCCGCTACTGTATACTGCTTCTTCCCATGAGATTCGTGCCATCGCTAGACATGGCCTTGATGGAAGAACTTGTCCCTCCATGACTTTGTCCAGTCTTGTTCCTGGACAGCAAACTGAGCTCCACGTTCACAAATTTCTATCTGTGAGATATGTCGGTGCAATCAGATAGTGTGACCACGCTCGGGCCACTGGTGGCTACCCAGCACGTGGTAAGTAATTTCAGAAAAAGAGGGGGGGGGGGGTGGAAAATTGTCACCATTACAGCAAGGCAGCCATCTTGCTGTATCATCTCATCTCATCTCTCAATTATATCATGTGTCCACTTTCGATACGATCATCTATGAAGGAAGAAATAAGTCAGATAGACGACCATGGGCTCTCTAATCATCAATCTAAGAGGCCTGACACTATGGTGAATTTAATCTTTACCTTAACTGCGGTTTTGCTTGTGTCTTGCAGGTTATATCTGACTTCCTTCTACATGATCTCAGCTGCGTCACCTACGCTCAACTCACAAGAAAGAAGAACTGACACTTGTGAGTATTATTAATATTGTTTTATTTCAGGTTGCTAGTGTCAGCAACTTCGAGTAAAGTACAGAGAGTTGACAGTTGCGTAGAGTTGGCTCAGGGAACACACGCAGTCGACTCCTAGGCATCCTACAAGACCTACTCAGCTTCAGGAAACAAGTTGAGAAGTTGACGTAAGACGGCTTGTGGACTGAGAATGGTGTGGCTTGGCGCCCTCTAAGCCCGGACAGATTACGCATCACCCAACCTTAAAGGTTCAGCCAAGTTTCTGCATGTATGTGCTAAAGTCGGCATTGCCCCAATCGGCATACAATCCTGCCAAGAAAACCTATCAGCCCTAAGAGCAGAGGATTCAAACTTCTTGGTAGAGATTGTATACCACACCACGAGCACAGCTTCATGGATGGAGACATTCAAGATAAGTACTGTTGTATTTTATCCATGTTTTAACCTTTTCGTCTCTGACCAGGGTTTCATTTGTTGATTGTTGATGTCTCATGTTTATGCCCATGTCTGTGTCATCCCTCCTACGTGGAGGAAGACACTCAAAAGATAAGTTAGATTAGTATCTTCTATTACTACTCCATAATTACCCTCTGCATTACCGACCAGGGTTCTTTTGTTGAGATTCTTTGTCATGCCTGTGATCATTTTTAGACAGAGGCTGAGACGGCCGTGTGGTCTGGTCCGTTTGCTGTTTCTGCTGGCGATTGGGTATCGAACTCTGAGGAAGTGGATTCGTGTCTCGCACAGTCTGACCTTTCTTTTCCAGCACTAGTAATTGTACCTTACTGAGAGACTGTTATCTTGAAAATAATTGGATATAAATGTTATCTTAAAAATTATTGGATATAAATGTTATCTACTCAGTAGTAATAGGTCAGTTTGGCAGCCGCTATCTCTCAAGTCATCATTTTAGACCTGACACAATTCTGACTTTTAATCTTTGACTTTACTGCAGTTTTGCTTGTCATTTCAGTTTGAACTGACTTCCTCCCAGATGATCTCAGCTGGGTCACCTACGCTCATCTCACAAGCAGTGTCTCCACAGTCGAATAAAGTACAGAGTGGACGATTGCGTAGAATTGACTCAGGGAGCAATCGCAGTCATCTCCTACAAGACCTGTTCAACTTCAAGAACCAAGTATGGAGAGTTGGACATAAGACGGTTTGTGGACTGAGAATGGTGTGGCTTGGCGCCCTCTAAGCCCGGACAGATTACGCATCACCCAACCTTAAAGGTTCAGCCAAGTTTCTGCATGTATGTGCTAAAGTCGGCATTGCCCCAATCGGCATACAATCCTGCCAAGAAAACCTATCAGCCCTAAGAGCAGAGGATTCAAACTTCTTGGTAGAGATTGTATACCACACCACGAGCACAGCTACATGGATGGAGACATTCAAGATAAGTACTGTTGTATCTTATCCATGTTTTAACCTTTTCGTCCTTGACCAGGGTTACATTTGTTGATGTTTGATGTCTCATTATTATATCCATGTCTGTGTCATACCAGCGGTTACTAAGCCTGCTTTTAGAACTACAACAAGGCCGAGGTTCCCACCTCCATATGTTGGTACTGAGGCATTGAATTCAAGCAGGTTTACGATTTAGGAAGCAAATATTAAACATTTATAAACAATGTTTCTATTTGTTACTAAATCAAACCTGCTTGAATTTAATTGTCCCTCCCTTCCGTCCCCTCATTCCGCGGCCTTGCTATCTGCTGGTCTCGGTTTGAGAAAGAGGATTGAAATGAGGCTTGCAGTGTCCTTTATAGTAACCACGCTGGATTGAGTGGGAGAGCTCTCCTAGGGGCGGACAACTCTCTCCTAGGGGAGTTAACTTTTAGTTTTAACTTCCGTTTTCTACGTTTGATTGTGCATTTAAATGGAGATTAAAGGCATTGAATTCAAGCAGGTTTGATTTAGTAACAAATAGAAACATTGTTTATAAATGTTTAATATTTGCTTCTTAATCAGGGAAAAGTAATTCTATTTTGCTGAACATGATCGTAGCATTCCCAGTGTTATAACTTGCATCTCTTGTGAGCCAAATGGCCATTTTTTTAAATATATGAAATTCTCATGACTTTAGTCCAATATCTACATTCCCCAGGCCACATCTGAGGATTTTGCTTCATCATGTAGGTTTGTGATATTGTTCATCATTGGATGGCACTAAGGACTGAAAGTTTTTTGTTTTTTTTTGGATTGAAATTGAAGGACCACCTCTCATATGGATTGTGCAACCCATCAACATAATGCTTGATTTATATCTCATTATACATTTTTTTTTTCAATTACTCATTTTATTAACAGTATGGTTTTAAAATGGATTGAAAGGACATTGGTGCTGTTAGCGCTGGCATAATCATGTGGCATAGGGTAAAGTCAGTTAAATATATCTTAGTCTAGGCTGCATCAACTCCTGCTTATACACATAACTAAAACGCAGTCAGAGGAAATATGCTGCCATCATTGGATGATCAGTATGGAGAATTTAAGGATTCAAGTGAGCTTGAAGTCAAGCCATTTTGATCAAATAGACATACTGTAACACTGAGATTCTGCTTTACCTTTCAGGCCTCATATTGAGGTAATAAAATCTGTAATGGTTGACTTATTGCATAATGCAATTTACATAAGTGGACTAGTACACCCCTTGTGTCAACAAAGTAAACACTTCATTTCCAGAATTAGTGCTATTTCTCTCTCCATTACTGATATAATAATTTGATCCTGTTCCCAAGTCCATTTCTTTAGTCTCCAGTGACTGTGAAGGCTTGGGCTTCCATATGTCTGGGGATCCATTCTGGTCAGTTTTCAATGAATAAAATCACAAATTATCAGTTAATGCTCATTTCTTTGTTTTATGTGGAGGTCCCCAGAATTTATTTGAAACTTGAGATGTGAAATTGCACATACTGTTGCATTTTGACAGCATAATTACAAATGTTGATCATTATTTCTTGAAATGAAAAAGTAGAAAGATTTTTGAAGTGAAACCAATACATACCTGCTATATGGCACATCCCACCTGGGAAATTTTTACGTGTATATATCTAATTGAAGTAATCCAATGGAACCACTGATGATTTTCCAATAATAGAGAAGAGAACTAACTCCAAGTACTGATGACAATTTCATTCTGTATATTTCACTGTTAGTTATAGCATCTTCAGCAGTGAACAAAGTTACAAACAGCTCCATATGCACAGTATATACAAGGCATAATGTGATCTTAGCCAATACACATTTATGAATAGGTGAGCCAGTAAATTATGTCCGGCAGGTTGAATGCTTATTAAAATGCTGTCATTTTCAGAAATTTGTTAAATGTTAAGCGATGACCTGAGAGCGATCTACAAATGGTGTGATTCAGGTAATACAATACACACTCTAATTGATGAAAACAATACATAATCTTCTTATCTGGCAAGAACTAAGTAAACTGCACAAATGAATAAAGTATGGTCATATAGTGGGTATGTACCTACATTGAATATTTCTACATGTCATGAAGTTTGGATAAGGACTGTCATTTTAAGATAATATAGGTATAATTTTCTTGGCAATCCACATCAGAATTGATGGAATCCTACAAATGTTGTAACTCGCATGTTTCATAATTGTATATTCCCATGCGAGTGGAGTGTGTATTGTAACACCTGATTCACACTATTTGTAGGTCGCTGACAGGTCATCGCTTAACATTTAACAATTTCTGAAAATGACGGCATTTTAATATCCGTTTAACTTGACTGACATAATTTACTGGCTTACTATTCATAAATGTGTATTGGCTAAGGTCACATTATGCCTTGTATATATACTGTGCATATGAAGCTGTTTGTAACTTTGTTCAATGCTTAAGATGCTGGAAATATACAGAATAAAATTGTAAGCCCGGCTACTCGGAGTTGCTTTTCTTCTTTATAATAGAAGTAAAATGGTGTGTTTTGGTGCATTTTGACAGAATATTTAGACTTTGAAGATGATATGTAACGATGCCCCAAAATGAACTGAATTTTCCATGTTATCTGTTTGTCTGTCTGTCTGTCTCTGTCTGTCCACCTTTCTTGTCATACCACATATGCAGCTGGTGATGGATCAGAAGCCTAATTAAAGAAATTGACTGACCTTCACCTGTTTTATCGAGGTCAAATTTATTATTAGAAAGGAGTGAAGATGGGCTCTCCAAATTCATCATACTTGTGCAATTGGTGACTGACTAGAAGCCTATCCCAGTTGACTGAACATATTTTCTCAAGGTTATATACTTTATATTATGATATAACATGAAATATAGCTAGGCATTCTAAATTGATACCACATATGCAACTGATGATGGACCTGAAGTCGATGAATAGGACTGACATTGACCTATTTTCTCAAGGTCAAAAACTGTATGTTAAGTCACATGTTAACTGCCAACATACACTCCAAATCTATTTGTTGTGGCTGTGGTTGTCTTTCAGAACAATCTAGCAAATTTTGCATACATGTGTTCCAACAGCCTCAACAGCCCCGCCCCCTGTACAGACCTTTTGGTCTTTGGTATATGTTGGCATATGTGGGAAGTTGATGCTGGGTCGACATCGGGCCTTACAGACTAGTCTTTTGTGTTAATTGTCGTCATTTTCATCTGATGACGATACAGCTCACCAATCCCCAGTGTACGAGTTGTCACAGCGAAACAGCTCACCAATTACCAATATACGAGTTGTCAGAGCATTTCCATCATAGCTCTAGATTTGTATCTAATACCGCTTACGCTGGTGCTAGGGGCCGTGTGGTCATATCATCCAAGTTGCCACATGAACAGGTACAATAAAAGCGTACCTGAGATACAACACATATCCTGACAAAGGCTTTTTCCTGAGAACAGGATTTTCCTCTGACTGGGAGGTAGCACTTCGGGTACTGTTGGATTCCTGATTTACATTGAATGTCATTATTGCCTAAGTAGAATTACAGTATTTTCGTTATTTTGGGATAACACTATCTTAGAATAGCACAAATTCTAGTGCTGAAAATTTGGTCGAGTCCCGTGCGAGATTCGAACCAGCGACCCCAGAGTCAGGCACCTAATCGCCAGCACTGTATGTCGGCGATCTAAACCACTCGGCCAACGGGCCTCCCACTAAAATAGGAGGTAGCAGACCGGTAGTCTTGAAAGCGAACATACAGTACCCCTCTGATGATCGTAATGACACAGCTCCCACAGCTGAATAGATATATTTTTATCATTTAGAAAGTGATCGTATAACAGTATTTTCGTTATTTTGGGATAACACTATCTTAGAATAGCACAAATTCTAGTGCTGAGAAATTGGTCGAGTCCCGTGCGGGATTCGAACCAGCGACCTCAGAGTCGGGCACCTAATCGCCAGCACTGTATGTCGGCGATCTAAACCACTCGGCCAACGGGCCTCCCACAAAAATAGGAGGTAGCAGACCGGTAGTCTTGAAAGCGAACATACAGTACCCCTCTGATGATCGTAATGACACAGCTCCCAAAGCTGAATAGATATATTTTTATCATTTAGAAAGTGATCGTATAACAGTATTTTCGTTATTTTGGGATAACACTATCTTAGAATAGCACAAATTCTAGTGCTGAAAATTTGGTCGAGTCCCGTGCGAGATTCGAACCAGCGACCCCAGAGTCCGGCACCTAATCGCCAGCACTGTATGTCGGCGATCTAAACCACTCGACAAAAATTATAGTGAAAGGTATTTATTTTTTGTTGTTTGGCATTTTTATTTGCTGTCATTGTTTCAGGTAGAATACAGCAGCCTAATTCATACAATCAGGAATAAGAAGGGGGTAAAAGTCTTTATGTTCAAACTTTCATAGGGAATATAAAATTGGCAATTTGACATTTTATTTTTATTAGATTTTTTAATGTCGGTGGGCCCATGAAACGCAAAATAAAGTTGGTGTTGCCTCACACTGGGTTTTGGCCATTGGTGAAGAAATCCCTTCTCAGAGGCACTACTACCAGGGATGATTCCTGATTGCTCATCCCCCAGGGGTATGTGCCCCATCCTCTGTCCCATCCTAAAAACAATTGCCACACTAATAGGGGTTTTGCCCAAATTAGGGAGATCTAAAGCCCTGTGAGTACCAAATTATGTGTTACAAAATTATCTGGGGAAATGCTCTTCGCCCGTGTTTCACACGAGCTTTTTTCATTGACCTTTGTGCCAATGAACACGAATACTTTATGACGTCTCTCATGTAATTGAGACCCTGTACATGAAACAACAGTACTGCAGTTTTATACGGGGAGAAGTACATTTCAAGAGTGTTATATTATTAATATCCCAGGTTGTTGTACATGCTCAAAAAAAGAAAATTTATGCAAGGCCAACTACTGATTTTTGACAAGCTCCAAAGTAGACAACTAATTAAAATAGACATACTACAGTAGATAACTCTTACACATACGGGCGGGATATCATGCCACTCTGTACAATTGTTAATTATTTTACCTTCAACAGTTGTAATGATAGTTATGTATATCATTTCATTACCGATTATCTCACAAATTGCTTACGTATAAATCATAGGAATGCTATACAATCTTGAAAAAAGAGTTCTCGAATAAATACTTTTCGAGTACTAAACTTTTTCCAGGTAAATTTGATAAAAAAAACACAAATGCAAAAGTGGATATGGAGCTTCTTTTTTTGCAATTGACGCTCCTGTATGCTGGATTTTTTGTCTGGATCGCACCGCGTAGCGGTGTCCACCAGACTATGCTGCCACTCACGAAATATCTGAAAATGTGTACGTCCACTATAATGCAATGACCCCGTGTTAACCTGTATCACTCCGCCAGTGATTTTCACTGTGTTTGAGTCATATATCAGGGTATTAACCAGGAAATGAAGAAAAAAAACAGTCGTATTCGTTTCATGTTAACTAGAAATAAAACGAAATCTGAATTTGAGTGTATTTCATATTCATTTCTTCGCCCAGGGATTGCTTGAATCCGTGGTCTATTTTTTTGTTCGTTGCATTGTCTGGTTTTGGGCGATCGGCTCAAACCCGGTTCTCAGCGCCCACTAGGAGCTAACTCATGCCAGCGCTGTGCTGTCACCGTAGACTGTTGTAAATGTAAATTGATGACCTGGTAATATGGTAAGCTGCCCACCTCGTGGTGTTTGCCGTCTGGCCTTGCCGTCTCTGCGGTTTTGCGTCTGTCTGAGTTTGCGGTAAGTCAGATTACTTATATATATGCCTGGTGTTTATAACGAACGAAGTTCGGGACCGCGAAGCGGTCCCTAACGGAGTTCGTTAAATAGGTAACATACATGCATTACGTGAGACAAAATACAGATACAGAACTTAATCACAAACCAGTGTAAATCCATGTAAAGACAGACAATCACCGTAGTCTATCATGTTCAGATTTCATCGTTTGCGTGGGCGTATTTTGCGGGGGCTGCCATATTGGATTTGAGGCAGTGTGGGTAATACTAGCTAAAATTAGAACAGTATCGAAATTTAATCTAAAAATATTTGCTATAGATTTGAAACAAAAAAAGGATAATATGCTAATAAATTCAAGGATGAATTCCCTTCCGATTCCCTTCCGACTGATCCTCTTAGACGAAGGTATCCCAGCAGCCTTTGCGGCGCTCCGTGACAACTGTGGCGTGGGCTAAAGCAAGGCCTAGCGACGTATTCACTTAGCTCAGACAGACCGCGCTTCTCGCCGTTAAATCGTATTTCCTCGACGTTTGCGGCTGGTAATCATTTGGAATCGATAATATATTGTTAATAAGGTAACATTTAACAGCTGAAAGGATCAATTGTGTGGTAAAGACTCCAGGAAAGGGTAATAAACAGCTCTTAAATAACACACAACACTGATCTACTGGGCGCTAACCCAGCCGTTAAAATCCTGGGGTTAACACAGCGGCAACACCGTCATTGTCGGCATATAGCACGGATAATCTGTTTTAATTTCCCCTATAAAGCTGTTAATTATCCATATTCAGTGATTGACTTATTAAATGATTAACATCAGCATGGAGCAGTATGTATCCGTGGCTTATAACCGTATGGTAAATTTTCTGTATAAACAGTCAATCAATCAATTTTATTTGATCTTTGGTCTGACGTGTGTTTCTTTGTCATGTTGACACTGTGATGAGTAATTCTCTTGACTTGTATAGTACAATCCATTAATCAATCAGTCTTTATATAACCCATCATCAGTATCCGAGTCATTCAAACTTCAAACTTAAGAGAAACAGGTAATGCTAATATAGTCAAAATGCCAAAGGCGTGTTGTGTTCATGACTGTACAGCTAACAAAGACAAGTTTCCAAATTTGAAGTTGTAAATATGGTCTGAGATTGTCATGAAAACTCAGTTTATATATAACCGAAGGAATTTTGCTAAAACAAGTATATATCTGCGTTATTTACCATTTCCTGATCATTAAGTCAATCATTAAATCTGGATAATTAACAGCTTTATAAAAGCAGAAGAACACAGACTATCCATAACGGTGAAGGAATTTTGCTACAAGTATATATCTGCGTTATTTAGCATTTCATGATCAATAAGTCAATCATTTAATAAGTCAATCACTGAATATGGATAATTAACAGCTTTACGGGGGGAAATTAAAACAGATTATCCGTGTTACATGCCGACAATGACGGTGTTGCCGCTGTGTTAACCCCAGGATTTTAACGACTGGGTTTTAACGGCTTAGCGCCCTGTAGATCAGTGTTGTGGGTTATTTAGAGCTGTTTATTACCCTTTCCTGGAGTCTTTACCACACAACTGATCCTTTCAGCTGTTAAATGTTACCTTATTAACAATATATTATCGATTCTAAATGATTACCAGCCGCAAACGTCGAGGAAATACGATTTAACGGCGAGAAGCCCGGTCTGCCTGGGCTAAGTGAATACGTCGCTAGGCCTTGCTTTAGCCCACGCCACAGTTGTCACGGAGCGCCGCAAAGGCTGCTGGGATACCTTCGTCTAAGAGAATAGAATATTTAGCGAAATTAAACGCCCGAGTGTCGTCTGCACTTCGCGCACGCAAATGGTTACAGGTTGAGAATGCGGTCAGACCTCTTTTTCGCGAAAATGGCACTTCACATCAGTGCAGAAATTTCATAAAATTTAGTTCTACGGCAAGAAAAAGCTGTATAACGTGTCCATCTATAACAAGCTTATTTATTAGGCTTTGAAGATCTGATGTTTCGTAAAGAGATAATCGGTTGTTCATTTAAAAAATGAACATTTGCCACGGAATTGTGACCTTACGCCGTAGCAAAATCAAGCCATTCAAGTTCTGTCGCTGACGTCCGCGTGATAAATTAGGTCATCCAAAGTTCGCAAAGAAAAGGGAGAAGGGGGTCACACCAAGCTGATTATCAATAGGGGATTTTAATTATAACAGGCAAGAAATCATTTCCAAGTAAACGGTGACACTGCGATTGTCTGAACCGTCAGATATCATCCATTCACTTCAGATTATGGTCTAGATTTAGACATTAAATTAATAGGTACGGACAACCAAGATGCAAGTAAAGTTCATAAAACAAACACATTCATCAAGCTATAGTTTATTGCAGATTTTATTGTGTTTAGATCCGTACACTTCTGAGGGGTCAATTCATGAATAGCTTTGAAGTCAAACAGCAAAATTTTACCAAGAACTCAAACAACTTATAAAACGAAATTTTAGAAAGTCAGATTCCTCATATTTAGACATGCATCCCCCCTTCCCCCCCGCCCCCTTCCTATATATTTTTGTACTATGAGTTCGTACAAATGTTTAACAAAATTGAAATATTGACAAAAACAAATTTGGGGCATTTCTCTATTATTATTCATTATTTCCTATAATTCGGCATGATAAAACAATAGCTACGGTACCGGTAGTATACATATACGTTAACAACTATTACGTAGTCATAAATAAATAAATATTTTGATCCATACGATAGAATAGAATAGATGTTTATTTGCTAATTAGAACCTACATGAATGAAAGAAAAAAACCCACCTACATGAGGCGAACAATCAATAATGTAACATACACTTGCGCAATTCAATGGAATTCTTTATTAGCACAGATATGCTGAGATGAATTATGCATGTCAAAATAGTGCCCTGTTGAAGAGAAAGTAATTCATGGCAAAAGCCAAGATATCTATTACAATATTTTACTAAATTATACAAATCTTGTTGAAAGTATCTTAAAATATTTCAGTGTGTTACACATTTGTAGTTATAATACAAAAAAAAAAAAAAGAGGGGGAGGGGGAGTGGGGAATGTCCACAGAGGGAAATGTTTGAAGGAGGAAATATCTACGGAAATGTCTACAGGGGTAAATGTCCTCAAGGTGGAATGTCCTGGCTTCACAAGCTATCAAGCTTGTTTTTCATTTGTTTACAATAATTTGATTATATGTAACTATAAACATCGCAATATTTCTGTCCATTATATAATAATATCTCTCTTCCAACAGTTTGGCATTCTTAATTTTTCATTCAAGGATAAAATTAAAATAATTCTATCAGTTTCATTCCTCAAATTAATTTATAATGAAGAAGCATCCCAATATTTTGTGGTTTATATATTCGATCAACATACTTTATCCCAGATCCGATCCAGAGTATCAATTCTGATCGACTGTATTTGATTATACTGAAAATAATTCATATTTTCGGACCTTGAAATGTGTGAAACATATACTATATGGTATAGGCAGTCTGCTATGTCAGATAAAGAACAATACGTTTCCCGATTGATCAAATATTCAACGCATCATCCACAACCACAGCAATTCCAAACTTTTGGGTTGCCAGTATTTCATCAAACTCAGACTTAATAAACCGCTCCTCTTTCGGACATGTCGCTTAATCAGCGACATGTCCGAAAGAGGAGCGGTTTATTAAGTCTGAGTTTTAATCAGATTGGAAATCACCAAGCCACAAACGACCAGGAAAATGAAAAGAACTCGCACTAGGCTGCGCCTATATGTATATAATTTTCAATGTCCCTTCTAAGCTTCCGTAATATAACAGTGACTATATATGGTTTGCGAAAAAAAAAAATGATACGAAAAAGGCAAAGTCAGAAGCGAACAAAAGAAGTATACTTCGTTCGTTTCTAGGCTTTGCCTGTTTCATATTAGTTCGTAATTTGTTTGTTGACAACGATAGCGCTGGAGAGACAATTTGTGCGAAAATCCCTGTTAATGTTGCTGTACGATCATACGTTGCAAATCTTGTTCCTTGATCCTTGATCCTTGATCTGAGTGTCGCACTTGACAGGCCCAGGTTCTGGGATTATGAAGACCCCAGTTTTCAACACTGGTACGTTCTTTCCCGTGAAGTCGGCGTTCGTTACTATTTTAATGTGTACGCATACTGCATGGAATATATTTCCAGAGGAGATATGTGTCGAAGCAACAACAATAGTATTTACATTTTTCTCATCTTGTGAACTTCACCGGATCCTGTCCAGTGCAAATTTATGTATTCTGGGGGACTCTGCTCACCGAATATAATTTAGTTTCAAAAAGTTTGAACAACAAAACTTTCCGAAAGCGGAAACAACAGAATTTGTTTCGAAAAGTTTTGTTGTTGGTGGTGTTCAAACTTTTTCAAACAAAATTATATACGCAATGATCATGCAGCAACAACAACAGGAATTTTCGCACAAATTGTCTCTCCAACGCTATCGTTGTCAACAAACAAATTTACTATAAACACAATGCAGGCATATATAAGTAATCTTGGGGACTTAACGCAAACTCATGCAGCTCTTGCAAATATCTGTACTACACAGAACTATTAATAAAACTAGTTAATAAAACTATCCAGTCTCCTCGCGTATTTGTCGTTTTATCACCATAGAATTGCATGAATTATGAAAATCTGCTCGCAAAAACTGGTAGAAGACATTGACGTAGACGATCCAGTTTTAAGCATATTACTGTAGATAGTTTCTTGCTACCATGAAGACCTAGCATATTTCTAAATGAGCCGCCTTCACAAATTCACTTCCTTGAAGACTAAACTCTGTGTTCCAGTTGTGATTTCCCAAACAGACTCGTCCACAACTTGGAGAAAATCTCCACATTTATCCATACATCTGCTATCGGCTGAAACATGCCAGCTGAAACGTTTTGAAACTTTAAATCCATTATTGGCGATCCAGACATCAGTACTTTCATTTTCTTTTGATTTGATTTTTTATTTCACCAGAGCGTAATAGTGCATAATTTACAAGTATACATGATAGGCGAGATGAAAACCCCAAGGGGCTTCCTGTATCCCAAAATGATATAAAATTATATTGATCTATAATACCGGTGATAAGTGGCAAATAAACATTAATTGATTTTTAAGTAAAATGGCAAAAATTGCAACAAATATAAAATCAACTTCGAACTTCCACTATAGCTGCTGAAAACGCACACAAACAGTTTTTTTCAAATGGACACCAAACGTTCAAGTATTGACAGATAATGGTTTCAAACATTGTAGTTGTTTATATATCCAAAACAGCGTTTAAATATGATTTTAGCGTACGAATATGAGTTTAGCTAGGTAATATATATTTATCTGTAATACGTTGGTCCACGCTTGTGCGCAAGTCCTAAAAATTGACGTAACCGTAGGCTAGCTAATTACCGCTGCAACACACAAGTGATCAACAGGTTAATCGGCGTTCAGCTGGTGCGCCTTAATCCGTTTCGTTTTCACACTTATGTAAGTGGCCAAGAAGGGGAAATCAGAAAAATAGATTCAAGCCTGAAATGAAATTATTTAGAACGGGAATTTCAGAATGATTGTTTTCAACAGTAGGAAGGTCGAATGTTGCAAATCGAAAATGGTCGTTTTCTTCATTCAAGAGGGCTCGGTATCCTTAAGAGAAATGAAGTTCTGACTACTGGTATCGATATGTTATTGGATACAGATCTGGCTGATGTTTCTAATACAGTTAAATATAACAATGGAATCAATTAACTGCTCATAGCAATCGACAACTCCAGATACTTAAACATAGTATCATCAATCCATTGTAGAGGGATTGGAGATTATTTTCAAAGAAGGGAGACAACCCATATTTCTCTGATTCGATAACGGGAGTGAATATTTGAACAGATGGGAGACTGCGTATTTAAGGAAGAAGGGGGTTAAATATTACGTTACGAAAATGAAAAGAAAAAGTTATCAGGACTATCAAGTATGTCCTGTACAGATACTTTAATCACACATAAACATATCCATATAAAGATGTCTTGTAAGATATTGTACCCTATTACAATCACAGGTCCCGATAGAAGTGAACTAAGAATGAATTGCTAGTGTGGAAGGAGATCTACATAGTTACGTTGAAGAATCGTTCGAAGAAATGACAGAAGACGAATTATCATGAAGGGTCATCAAGCGAGAAGGACAGAGGAATTGATTAAAGTTCAACATAGGTTGAAGGACTGGAATAAATCTACGCAAACTCTTCTATTTCATGGATACGTCTTTCTAAGGAAGCTCTATCAAATCGAACTGCAAAGACCCGGATGCATTATGGCATATCGAACGTACTAAAAACGTGCCACCGTAGAGGTAAGATAGAAAAAGGGTAAAATGAGGTACCACAGCAGAACATCGAGATCATCTAGGAGTTTTCGCTCTTGTATGTACATTATGACTGCGTTGAGTGGACTATTCGAGATACCGTCGTACGCGTCACATCCTTACTTATATAGCTTTACCATGTTGCCGTTGGTGATGTTAATAAGTCGATTAAATTAAGAAGGCCAGGTTGAATCTTTCCTGAGACAAGCTCGTCGGAATGGGGGAAGAGGCTAGATTAACCTTCAAAGCCTCGTAAGTCCTGGCGTAGACTCCTTACTTTTATAGCTTTACCATGTTGCCATGTACCGACTGGGTCCTTTCACCTTGAGTTACATCATTCGACTGACGGCTTGCGACAGTGTTAGATGTTCCCACATACTTTTCCCATGGAGAGACGGAATACAGAGAGCGGCTGACATCCTGAAATGAACATGCACCGTATTAAATATCTCTTTAAGTGAGATCCATATTCCGACACCTGAATTGAGAAATAGTAAGAATATGCTATCAGGCCCGATTATTGAGGTAGATGTTTTCAACGCATAATCCGACTCGCCTGACGACCATACCGGGAACGTGCCAGTCCATTAAGTATATTGCTAGAACCGTCAACAAGAAAGAAGAGAAAAACAAGATATGTGTGAATCGAAATTAATAAACGATTACACAACGTGTGCAGCACGGACAAGAGTAACGAAGAAGAAGAGTGTAAATCTAAAATAATATAAGATTTCACCCCGTGGGTAATGCCGGCATCACGAAATCTACAGTATAGTTAATATATATATATATATAAACGATGCTTTGATAAACTGCTGAAAGCAGTGAAACTAGTTAGCGAAATCAATCAGTCCGAGTTTGTCATGATTTTTTTCTAGTACTATATTTACCATACACAAAGGCAGTTTATACTGTGATCATTTAGTCTATATATATATATATATAGTTAACTATATTCATGATTAGGCTTGGCCCCTGATGAGAGATAGGCCTTGGATATACGTAAGATATATTCCAGAAATTATCCGAAACAACTGCTCTGGGGTACATGTTAGTACACATAGGGATGTTATAATAACTCCTATACTCAGGCAGGTGTAGGGTCAGAACACCCCGAGAAAGTGGATGTGTATATGAACATCTCTTCACACGGCGGGCCTCGGGGACGAAACGTCCACCAGCAGAATATCGCCTTATACAGGTAAAACTTACAACACATATAAGGGAAGTGGGAAGACGTGTCAACATACTGACAGAGTCACATGACTTCACAGTATCGTCTTCCGGTTAACCTATTTTAAAGCACATACCAAGAATCTAACGATTCGTGATATGTGTTGTATCTCAGGTACGGAACTGTGTCTCTGTAAATGTAAATGCAAATGTATCTGTGTCTCTGTAAATGATTTTGTCCTTTATGTAGATCTAAACCTTATCTGTTTTACCAGAGATATAGATTTATGATATGAGTAAATGGATCCCAATATGTCCTCTGCGTGAACCCAGTCAAATCAAATTTGTAATATCTGGACACGTGCGGTATATATATTTTATCGTTTTATAAGCCCGAACTAGAATACAGAACAAACAAGATTACCTGTATCAAAAGCGGACCATATGTTTCGGGCATGTGTACTTCAGTTGCAGAACTATTAACATAACAACATTCGATCGATATTGTCTGTGAAATTTAAATATTATTCTCTACAGATTGAAAATATTTGAAGTATTGATTTTTTCATCTTAAATGTTAACCACAACAACAGATGGTGCCAGAATGTGTTCTACAGCATTACTGTCCATTTTACTTCTCATTTCCCATTTCAAGAAAACAAAAATTACACTGAAGGATAACGATGTCGCAGAACGACCTTCGAAAAAAGTATATTACCGTAACTGTTTAGCTTGGTAACAATAATATATTAGCAAACAGAGATGAATGTATCAGGGCTGGAAAGGAAAACAAAAATATACGTGGGCTGATGCAGTCTAAATGTCATTCAACTGAATATATTAATCAACGATTTACTTTCAGGGATACATTTAGCCCGTCTGGAGACGACCTGTTAATCAATTTGCTGAAAAACTAAGACATATCTTATGGTCTCCTTGAGAATCACTGGCGATCACGGCGCTGGCTTCTTGTTAAAAACCCTGAGGATCAAATCTTGGGGCGGAATATATGGAAGCTGTCTGCTTCTACATATTCCTTGTACAAAATTTAACCCTCAAAGTACATGCTATATCGATCCTACGTTCCTTACCATCCTTGTTCATCGATCATATGTCTACTATCCTTGTCCATCGGTCCTACGTCCCTTACTTACACGTGCTCATCGATCCTACGTCCTTTACTATCCCTGTTCATCGGTCCTACGTCCCTTACTACCCCTGTTCATCGATCATACGTCTCCTATTATCCTTGTCCATCGGTCCTACGTCTCTTACTTACACGTGCTCATCGGTCCTACGTCCTTTACTATCCCTGTTCATCGGTCCTACGTCCTTTACTATCCCTGTTCATCGGTCCTACGTCCCTTACTACCTTTATTCATCGATCCTACCCACCTTGCTATAATTGTTCATCGGAGAGCTACGTCCCTTACTATCCTTGTTCCTCGGTTCTACGTCCCTTACTATCCTTGTTCCTCGGTTCTACGTCCCTTACTATCCTTGTTTCTCGGTTCTACGTCCCGTACTATCCGTATTGGATATTAGCTTCTTTCTGGCTCATCTTTATAAGAGTTCGTTGAACAATGGCACTGACCACCTCAATCTTTGCCAACAAAATATGCTGATGCTTGTTAGGAAATGTTTTGTTTTTGCCAGATCACTGGTTAACCCCATGAAGTTCAAATAAATACAATTCATGTCACATTATAACGCTAGAAACTTACAGGTTATTTAATTCTGGTAACGAATACAATGGGTTTCGAGTAGTGGCCTGGTGTTGACAAGAATGAAAACTGTTGACTGCCTCGCTCTGTCAAGAATTAGCTGCGTTCATACCTGATCCGCTCAGATACATGAGGGAGCTACAGGGAATTGTCCTGCGATGACATAACGGTCTTGTATTGAGGAAGATATACTGATGGTCGAATCCGTGCATATATTCGTAATATGAAACTGAAGATGCACGAAAGGTAATAGTTCTGTAATAGTCCTGTTTAGGAACCGTTATGTTATGTGTTACGTTATGGGTGAACAGTATTACAATTCTATCGAACTAGAAGTATGACACATGGCTATAGCCCAATTCAGAAAGGGTTTTATCTCCCTTGTTCCACCAGGGGCGTGGTAATGCAGATAAATTCCGGTAAGTACCAAAGGCCCTCACAATTAGTTTTAGTAATTAAATATTCTGTTTTTTCTAGAAAATTATCCTTCTAATGTACACATATACGGGGTGTATCAGTTCATGTAAAAAATCTAAACAGAATAGTTTTTCAAACATATTCCGGGAGAGTTTATCAATATATTATTCATCATAATTGCGGGTGCCTCTGGTAAAAGTGAAACCGAGGCGACTACTTCCCGGAAGGAGTTTTTCAAATCTCTAACCTTAAAGAGCGGCAGTTATTCAATGGGAGATCAGACACTTTCCGAAAAGGGCTATGGGGCCCCGCCCGGCATACTACCCCAATGTACAACATTCAGCAACTACATCTACAAATAACACAGCTGTTAGATTTGAAGGTTGACCCGACTGTATTTTCGGCTTCAATTTCAAGCAAGCAACAAACAAAACTCTCAGGGGTCAAAGGTCCCTTCCGGTCACTCGACCAAGGTTGGATGTACCACCAGTCGAGTGCGCATGCGTGCGATGACGTCAGTTCCAGCCATGACCACAACTCCCATTATGTCACTTCCGGCCATAATGTCACAGACGTACGTATTCTCACAGGCCTGAGTCACACATAGTTGTACAGTCCACACTCACGCTTTACTTACCCATAACAGTATAGTGACCATATTCTGGTATAGCCGGGTCGACCCTAATACTCATCCACACAGCAGTCACACATAGGTGTACGTCCTTAGCCACACATAACTGCAGGAATCCCACGCACACATAACTTCAGGGGCCTTACTCACATAAAGCCCTACCTAACTTACTCACACGAAGCTCTACAGACATTTCAGATATAGATACATACCTTACCCACACATCAGTAGGCCTGTACACTTTCATCATACTTTAACTGTATTTTCGTGACCCAAAGCTTCACAGACATCAACCATACATAGCTGTACAGACCTTATTCACATATAGCTGCAATACTTGACCCATGCCTAATTATACGAACAATACTCACTTATAGCTGTACAGACATTACTTACACATAGCTGTAGCCTCACTCGCGCCTAGCTGTACGGATATTATTCAAACATAGTATTCAAACATGGCTGCAATACTTTACCGATGCCTAGTTGTACGAACTTTACTAACTTATAGCTGTTAGTAGTGTTATAAGCGTATATACAGCCACAGTTTGACGAGTGCGCAGGTGTTTCTGCGCAGATTTGTGGGGTCACGGGGTCATTCGGTGCTGGTCGGCCATGTTGGTTTACAACATGGCGGCGGCTGGTCGGCCATGTTGTATTACAACATGGCGGCGGGTCGTCCCTGTTGTAAATCAACATGGCATGGTTGAGCTGTAAGTGTGAGGATGAATTTGATTGGTTGAGGTGTCGGCCATGTTGTAAAGCAAGATGGCGGCTGTCGGCCATGTTGTAAAGCAAGATGGCGGCGTGGTTCGGTGATGTTCGGGCATGTTCGGGTTGTCGGGCATGTTGTAAAGCAAGATGGTGGCTGTGGGCCATGTTGTAAAGCAAGATGGCGGCTGTCGGCCATGTTGTAAAGCAAGATGGCGGCGTGGTTCGGTGATGTTCGGGCATGTTCGGGTTGTCGGGCATGTTGTAAAGCAAGATGGCGGCTGTCGGCCCTGTTGTAAAGCAAGATGGCGGCTGTCGGCCATGTTGTAAAGCAAGATGGCGGTGTGGTTCGGGCATGTTCGGGCATGTTCGGGTTGTCGGCCCTGTTGTAAAGCAAGATGGCGGCTGTCGGCCCTGTTGTAAAGCAAGATGGCGGTTGTCGGCCCTGTTGTAAAGCAATATGGTGGCTGTGAAAATACAACATGGCGGCGGGTCGTCCCTGTTGTAAATCAACATGGCGGTGGGTCGGCCCTGTTGTAAACCAACATGGCGGCGGGTCGGCCCTGTTGTAAACCAACATGGCGGCGGGTCGGCCCTGTTGTAAACCAAGATGGCGGTTGGTATGAGAAAAAACGTATAAAAGCAGGTAATTTTTAGTGAATGGTGTGTATTCAATGCATTTCCTTGCGGATTGTTCTCACTTACCTGCCTGACCAGCCTGACCAGCCTGCCTGACCAGCCTGCTTCACCAGTCTGCCTGCCTGCCTACCTGACCAGCCTGCCTGACCCGTGTGTTTAGACGAGAGGAGGACAGAAAGCATGACACGTGGAGAAGATTTTCCAGTGGATCCCGCAGTACCTCCGGTTGACGTCTTGCCTGAAAACCAGCGTGTGAGGGCCATTTATCAACGACACTGGGCTACCATATGCCATGGTTATCACCGTGACCGTCGTCTATTGGACGTGTATAACTTTCGACTGGAGCACCTCACGGAATTGTCTACTTATGCTGAGAAGATTTTCAGAGACCAGGTCACCACGTTCAAGTTGAATATGACATTTGGGTATATTTTACGGCACAAGCTTACGGACCAGGTGCGGTATTATTACCCCAGCAATAATACCTATGTGTTTGACCAGCCGTTCACGGTGACGGATGCTATTTCCCTGGAGCCCCTCGTCGACCAATTGACTACGTTGGATCCATTGGAATGGGCGCGGTTGCAACGTCCCAATACCAAGTGGACTGTGGAAAGGGTGACTAACGTTACATTTTACGTTACCAAAATGAGAGATCATCCTATCGGTGCTCCTGTACTACTCCCGCCTTGGCTGCTTCGTCGAAAAGGACTGTATGCATTAACGAGTGGAGCACATGGACCCTACAAAGACCGGAAATGTTTGTTTCGGTGTGTGGCCGTGCATGTCAACGAGTGTGATCCCCAGGCTTGTAACACAGTGGCCGATCTCTATTACCAGCAGTATTTAGACCATCAAGACTTGGATGACCGGTACTTCCGTGGCGTTCCTTTCAAGAATTTGGATGACGTGGAAACACTGTTCAAGATCAACATCTTTGTATACCGATTACAATGCGAGGAGGAGGATACATTTGTGGCTGAATTGGTTCATCGTTCCGCAGAACGGTATGCTTCTACCATGAAAGTGAATGTGTTCGACTACAATGGCATGAGTCATTTTTCGCTGATCCACAATATGAGCCAGTACGCCCAGTCTTACAGTTGTGCCCAATGCCATCGTGTGTTTCACCGTTCCACCGACTTACATCGACACGAGAAGACTTGTGACAACAGTGTGAAGCGTGTATATCCTGGTGGTGTGTATCATAATACGCCTACTATTTTCGAGGAACTGGCCGATGAGGGACTCATCATACCGGAGGCGGACCGTTATTTTCCCTACCGGGCGTGTTATGATTTTGAGGCTATGTTGGAGCCCATGCACTTGATTTCAGCGAGAACACAGTGGACACAGCGCCATATTCCTCTCAGTGTCAGTATTTCCAGCAACGTACCTGGCTATGACGCTGCACCGGTCTGTTTCGTGTCTACGGGAGATGCCCATGAGTTGATCACC
>JAVTVY010045400.1:0-20286 GCA_036873755.1 Hanleya hanleyi
ACCAATGTAAGCATCCTGTCTTTGTCTTGTGTGCAGTTGATCCTCGCTGTTTTATAGGGTAGATGGCGGGTGTCTAGTTCAATGTTCCTTCAAAGATTTGTTTCTTTGAAGCAACAAGAACCCAACTTGGCTGTGTGGTGCTTAGTTGGTTCGTGGCGATGTGTATGAAGGGCCGTTTGCGCCATGAATTTCTCTTTTAAACGTTTAAAGTTTTCAAACGTTTAGAAATTGCAAACGTTTAAAAACTTTAAACGTTTAAACTTGCACTAACCAATCAGATGAGTAGTAGCGTTAACGGATTTAGAGGTCTATTTCACCCGGATGTAACTATGACGTCACAACATCCGATGGTGGCGCCATCTGTACACATTGGTGGCAAAAACCCGCACTAGGGGGAGACAACTCGATCTGCATATTGGCGGCTGTGGGAGTGTGTCCAAAATGGCGCCTGTGGGAGTGTGGTCAAAATGGCGGCTGTGTGTGTTCAAAATGGCGGCTGTGGGAGTGTGTCCAAAATGGCGGCCTGTGTGTACAAAATGGCGGCTGTGTGTGGTCAAAATGGCGGCGTGTGGTGGTCAAAATGGCGGCGTGTGTGGTCAAAATGGCGGCGTGTGGGTACAATATGATAGAATGTATATTCCGGATCGATTCCGGCTCTCCCGATCATCACAGGATGATCAGATATCTCCAATCGGGTCAAACTCTTCCTTCAGGATCAGTCTAGCATCTGTACCACCCTAGGGTTGAGCGTTTATTGTCCCGTGTATCTCCGCAAGAAATCAACAAACAAAATGGCGGCTCCAGGATGGTGTGGGGACGCCCTTTCCACATCACGGCGTCGATCCTAACCATAGCGCCATCTGCACACACTGATGCAAGGGAGACAACTCGTGTGGACCAAGGGTATGGAAATAGACGTGTTGGAGCTAGGGGAGTCCCTAATGGACCGATGGGGTCGAGTGAGGTATCAATGTGAAGCATTCGTGAAGGGGCATCTAATGGGCTGGGTGTGGGGTTGAACTATCGGCATTCTGCGCATGCGCGGTGGCCCAAGGGTATGGAAATAGACGTGTTGGAGCTAGGGGAGTCCCTAATGGACCGATGGGGTCGAGTGAGGTATCAATGTGAAGCATTCGTGAAGGGGCATCTAATGGGCTGGATGTGGGGTTAAACTATCGGCATTCTGCGCATGCGCGGTGGCCCAAGGGTATGAAAATAGCCGTGTTGGAGCTAGGGAAGCCAACAATGGTCCGATGGGGTCGAGTGAGGTATCAAAGTGAAGCATTCGTGAAGGGGCATCTCACTGGACTAGTGGGTTGAAATAGCGTCATTCTGCGCATGCGCGGTGGCCCAAGGGTATGGAAATAGACGTTTTGGCATCTAGGGGAGTCCCTAATGGTCCGATGGGGTCGAATGAGGTATCAAAGTGAAGCCTTCGTGAAGGGGCATCTAATGGGCTGGGTGTGGGGTTGAAATAGCGTCATTCTGCGCATGCGCGGTGGCCCAAGGGTATGGAAATAGACGTTTTGGCATCTAGGGAAGCCACTAATGGTCCGATGGGGTCGAGTGAGGTATCAATGTGAAGCATTCGTGAAGGAACATCTGATGGGCTGGGTGTGGGGTTGAAATAGCGGCATTCTGCGCATGCGCGGTGGCCCAAGGGTATGAAAATAGCCGTGTTGGAGCTAGGGGCGTCCCTAGTGGACCAATGGGGTCGAGTGAGATATCAAAGTGAAGCATTCGTGAAGGGGCATCTGATAGGTTGGATGTACGGTAGGAATATCATGCGCAGACAGCAATGCGGAGCTCTCGGCCAATCAGAAGCGAGTATTTCAAATCCGTCACAGAGCTCTCAGCCAATCAGAAGCGAGTATTTTGACCCGGTGCATTATGGGCCATGTCCAAGATGGCGGCACGTATGTTCAAGATGGCGGCACATCCGGTGTCGAAAACTGGCCATTTCGTCGGTATGTGGTCACCTAGTGTCGAAAACTGGACCCTGTATGGGTCCCGCTAGACGTTTTGGAGCTAGGGGCGCCACTAATGGTCCAATGAACAAGTGTGTGACGTCACTTCCGGTTGGGATGAATGGGGCGTGACCTCTGGCCATGTCTAGACTTGTCTGTGTCTGTCATGTACTGGGTTTTTTTTCTCTACAATGGCGTTCACGTGGTGTGGTGGGTCTGCGCAAGTGTGTGACGTCACTTCCGGTTTTCACTAAAACGATCTCCAACTTTTCCGGCCCCGGCGGGCCCCGGCCCCCCACCGCAGCGCGCGCGCGCGGGTTCTCCGGCCGCAGCGCGCGCGTCATCCCCGGCAGTGCCCGCGCGCGCGGGTCAAAAGGTCAAAGGTCACCTCCAGGTCAGACGGTCCAATGTCCAATGAGACAATGTTGCGGCATCGATATAGTCAGAGCTTGACCCCCAAAAAGGGGATTGTAAATGAACCTGGGAAGGATGGGCAGGTCCATTTGGACCAATCAGCGGTCGAGAAAAAGGAGCCAATCAGCGGTCGAGAAAAAGAACCAATCAGCGGTCGAACAATCAGCCAATCGAATTGGGGTACTCACGGTGTGCTTTCGCTGACGTTCGCGCCTACATCTGGGTTCTTGTACACCCGGATAATGTTTTTCTGGACATGGATGGGTTACCTTTGGCTCCATTCTAGGCCACTGATTGGCTAATACGGTGTTCAAAGCCACTTTCATGCATTATGCTCATAGAACTTATAGTCATAATCTATACGTGTTGGACGAGTCTCTTCACTCACCGTATACACGTACCTCAATGAAATACCCGCTCCAAACCTAGACCAAAAACACGTACTTGGTCTGTAGGCTGATTTCATTGGCTCTCTATTTTTACTATAGTGCTCTTGCATTCTAACCTTGATGGGTTACATTTTGGTCCCATCCTACACCACTGATTTCAGTTTCACTGAATCTCCACATTGGGCATTGATGCATTATGAATAAAACACACAAGACAGGGTTTTTTGGTGAGATCTCATTTTGTTTTTTATTCAGTAACAACAACAACGTGAGAACAACCACGTGAAAACTCAAGCCCAGAACAAGGGGCTTGTAAACTGAAGCCCAGAACAGGGGGCTTGTAAACTTAAGCCCAGAACAAGGGGCTTGTAATTAACTTAAGCCCAGAACGGGACTTGTAAATTGAAATGATGGGCGGCCCAGTCATAGACGAGTACATCGCGGTCCTCGGCCTTGGGGTACTCGTCAAACATCTGTACGATGGTAGATAAGGGTCTTCCCCGGCATCGATGGTACAGGTAAAACAAGCAAGATTGTCCGCACACGCTACTGGTCAGGCTTTGCAACGTTTGACTGTTCCAACACCACGTCTCTGTGCCTTGATCCATGAAGTCTGTTAAATCGGGATGGAGGGTGGCAGGCCGTACGGGTCAAAGTATTCGCCCTGCTGTTCTGTCAAGTACACGGCCACCCAATGTTCACCGGGTCGATCCATCGGGTCCGTGTTGAGAACGTAAGCAGCAGGATACATACGGTCTAATGGGAACACATCTCGGCCGAACACCCCTTGAAACATCATACGTGTCTCTGGGTCATTCTCCAGCACGGTGGTTATCTGGTCTGCATCCATGTTAGGTGGAGAAGTCACACAGCACGTTGCGCGCCTTGTCCACTTGAATGATGTTGTCAAACTCGGCGTAGCAGATCACATTGACGGTGCTCCGGAGGGCTCGTTGAAAGTGGATTTCCAACCGTAAATTGCCTTGCTTGGCCAGGGCCAGCTGATGGTCGTTCTCTAAGGTGGGGGTCAAATCGAAACAGAACAACGTGTATCCGTTCCCGTAGTCCTCCCGACTGATGAAATTCCCTTCGTCCTGGTTGATTTGACCGGTGGCTGTAAACAGGCTCTGATAGGCTCGAATGAAATTCGCGCGCCCAAAGTTCGGGGTTAAGGCCGTGGCTGGCACCTGTTGTCCATCCACATGCAGGGCCACAAAATTGATGCCGAAATGTTTAAAGTCAAACGGATTCTCTGGGTAGGCTCCACTGAAACTGGTATTTTCCACACAGGCCAGGATCAATCGCTTGGGTAGTTCCCCCAGGAACAGGTTGTCTTTGTTGGCGCTCATATTTCCAGCAGACACAGAGAACACTTTGGTTTGCACACGTCGGATAGGGTACTGGGCTGGTTTTGTTTCCAAGGCTTTCATGTGTCCCAATTGAACGGCTGGATTCGGTTTCACTTTTCGGACATACAGGACTGCGTCTTCGATGACAATCTTATAGTCAGCTACATGCGCCTCTACGTTAGTGGCCATCAAGGCGAAGGTCGGAGGCGCCCGTATCAGTCGGATTTTGATGGGGATCTTGTTCAAGAGGTATCGGTCTTGCATGAACATGTCTGCGTGCAGTCGACCGATCATATCCACCGAGACGCCGTTCGCGGTCAAAGCCTTCCGTTTGCTATATCCCGTATTGTCGTTCTCTGCGCCCATATGCTCGGCTTTGTCCTGGTAGAATAAAGCGGCTGTCAGTTGAGATTTTTAGCCTCTCGCCCATGCGACAACAGCGTCTCGATGTAGGCTCGATAGGGGTACGTGTTGGTCGAGTCACTGATGAGTTTGTCGCTGAGAAATATATCCACCTGTTGAAACATCGAGTGCAGCCAGAGATTCGTCGGGCCCACCGTTGCTTGGTCGACGATTCTGGTGCCATCTCCACTGACGATCTTGGCTTTCACATACAAGTAGGTATGGGCTAAATCCACATAGGTCGTATCCGCATTACTGATGGTGAACTCGATGGGCCCTGTTGCGTTGATGCTGGACAGCGGGAGATGCTCCACCCATAATCCTTGTTCGGCACTGGTCTGTGTGGGCGGGACGGTCCACAAATCAAATTCACTGTTGGTGGAGGGGCAGGACTCGGCGTGGATCAAGGACATGTTTTAAGAAAAGATATCCCGGGTCTTCGATGTGCGTCGTCGCTGGGTCGGTCGTCGACTGGTGCGTGGTCTCGGTGGGGCAGCTCTTTTATTCCCTACGGTGCGTTGTGCTTTGGCCACCAAGACGCCTCCCGCTTCTTTGGCCCGCCGTTTCAAGGCTTCTTTGGGTGCCGTACCCCCCAAGACATCACCGGCCACTTGCAGTCCACTGCGTACCGCTTGTTTGCCGATTGCTTTCACCCCACGCGTCACCAAGGGCAGGAACGTTTTGACGATGCTCCCGAGTATGTTCCCCAGTCCATGTCCACGTTGCATGCGTGCACCACTAAACACCGGAAAGCCACCCCCGGCCTGTTGGGCATAATAGTCCATATAGCTGCGTGCATCGCACTCGTAAGGCACCTTCATTATGCAAAGTGGGGAGCACGTGCTTGTCGAAAATGAAGTGTCACCACCACTTTTCCGCGTTCGAATGCCACCGGTCGTCCCGTGTCATCTCTTATATCCACCGTGATCGTGTTGATGTGGGTTTGTCGTACAGGCAGGAAGAGCATGTGGGTGAAACTGTGGGTGACTTGATCTCCATACAACTTTTTAATGGGCACCACCCGTAACAGAGGTGTGTTGATATCACCCACGATGTGGTTGTTCACCACGTCCGAGTAGACGTAGAGTCCGTACATACCCGACTTCATATCCATCGGGATCTCGCCTTGGTGGGCGGTGGGACCAGCGAACGTCCGTAGATCGAAACCCAGCATTTGCTGTAGGATAGGACTCAGTACCACACTCGCGTTGGCGGTGACGATAAGCTCTGCCTTGTCGTTGTGTGCGTTGTAATCGAAGTTCACGTGATTCTTGAAGGGATAGGCTTTGATGGGTTTTGAAGTATTCGTGACCTCCCGTAGAGCCTTATAATGCAACAGTCTTGACAGCCCACCCATGAACTCCTTGGGAGTATCGTATTGGCCTTCGGGGAGGGTGAGTCGGGTGTCTTTTCCTTCGTAGGTCACCTCGTACCACACTTCATTGGCTCGCACGTTGTACCACGAGTAAGGGTACTGAATATCCACCAGTCCACATTCCCACCGGCCAGGTAAATGCAACGGTTGTGGTAATTGAGTCACATACTTGGCCACGGTGTTGTCAGGAAACACATCCAGCGAACTGTTACTGGGTAGGGTGAGGTAAAACATGGCGACTGAGCTGTCCTGCTTCTGCACCGGGTTTTAATAGGTGTTCCAGACCTTGGGTGGTTGTGTCCGGCGTCGTGTTCGTCGCGTTGACTTGCTACGTGTCACGGCTCTGGAGATGTGGGGTGTCCTGATGAAGGGTGGTTTTTTAAAGGTTTGAAAAGAAGGTGCCCGTTGTGGTGGTGGAGTTTTGGGGGGTGACTCCGGTTCCCAGTCGGCTTCCCAAGGTTGTGGAATCTGTCGTGGTGCACGACTCGGCGATTGCTGGGTTTGCTGCATAAAGGCCCAGCGGTGGGGGTTCCCCACCAATTCCTGTGGTACATGCATGTCTTTCAAGCCTTGAGCAAAGACCTCCCATCCTCGAGGATCCGTGTGCGATCTGCGTTTACGCATCAGGTCATTCACTAAATCCGTCATGTGGGTCCCGGGGACCACCTGATTCTGTACCAGGAGTTCGCCTTTATCATTCCAAGTCATGTTAGGATTCTGTTTCATCCGTTGTAATACCAGGCCAGCTTGTTTCTTGAACGATGCAGGTACACTCTTCAGCACTTCGTCTTCCACCCACTGTGGGGCTGTGGGTGCTACCCCTGGTAATGGCGGCTGTTGGAGCGGTGCTGAGGTCGGCGGTGTGTCACGTGGTGGTGGTGGTGGTGGTGGTGGGGTAGAGAAGGTTTTGTATTGGTCCATGAACGTCATGTACCGTTGAAGCGTCTCATTGTACCGTTGTACTTTCTCACTGTCGCTTAACCCCGGTCTCTGTAAGATCTGTTGCATCTCTCCATCGAGGGTGTTTATGGTCTTCACCGTAGGTGGGACAGGGTAGGGCGATTGGAGGTTTTGAAGGAACCGTGGTTCGACGAGGACCATTTTTTCGTGTGGTTCATTGTCGGCCGAAGAGTCCACCCAATACTGGACCCAACACGGAAGCGGCCAACGGTGCTAAGATGGCCCCGAGAAAGCCGCCTTTCTGTAACACCTTTTTCTTTTGTGTTTGTGGCAGCCGCTTCTGGACTAGGGTTAGGAGACCTGTCTTATGCTTGGCCAACTTGGTCTTCTGAGCCGGAGTCAGTGGTACGTTGCCTTTTAACAGGTTGTACGCGATCTCGCACAGACAGCGTACAAGGTCAGGGTCCGCACCGCGTACAATGGTTCGGACCAACTCGGGTGGGACCGTCTTCAATACACGGAGCGTGGGAGCGTGCTTCCGTACTCGCGCAGACATCATGTACAACTAATGCCAGAACCCACAACTCTGCTCTTTTTATCCACCTCAGAGACAAAGTCAACCCTGCTGTGGTATTCATTCTTTTTATTATCTCCAAAAAAAATCCATCATCAAACACACACACATCCCAGCTGGGGGCGCCACTGTGGGTGTGTTTACATTATTTTTGCAAGTACACGTGGTGGGTGTCTCCGGGAAAGATGCCGGTCCGTAGTCGAAGGTGGTCGGGGGTGGCTTGCTTGAGGTCGAAGAGCATATACCCGTGCTGAGGGGTTGTGGCATCTTTAAAGGCTTCCAACGCAAACGGTGTGCGGCCGGGATATATCTGTCTCGCCAGGTGCAACAGTTGAGTGGTATCTCTCGGGTTTTTGAACACCACCAGGTAGTGGGCATTTAAGCTGATGTTCCGATGTTCTTTGTTTTTACTGAACAGATTCTGCACAATGTAGATGATGCTGAGCCGTCGATAGTGGCTGCCTTTGGTAAAGAGTTGGGTGACCCGCGCATCCGTCTCCGCCATGAGATCATCCAGAACCACCAAGGTGTCGGGTTCCAAATCGGCCAAGTTGGGTAGGCCTTCCACGAACGTGATATGGGGCATTGCTGCATACGCTTCCTGCCATTCTCCGTAACACCACACGACTCGGGCAATAGGTGGGGTGATCATGCTGTCGGCGTGTTGAAGGAGCTTCCGGACGATCCGTTGTCGTGGTAACCCGCTCTTGTAAATTTGGTACGAGTGAACTGGAGTGGTGGTGGATACAACGTCGGTCGTCGTTGTCTGTACACTGTCAGGGATGATGATGGTGGTGGTGGTGGGTACAACGTGGGTCGTCGTTGTCTGTTCACTGTGAGGGATGAAATCCGGTGGGTCTTGAGACGTAGTGGGTGTTCTTGGTGTAGGTGTAGAGCTTGGTGTGGAGCTCGACGTGGCTTGTACACGGGGTGTGGTGGTGGTGACTGGGCTCGATACGGGGTTGACTGGTGCTCTCTGTAGACCGGTTTCGCTGGTGGGTGTTGTTCTCAGTTGGTTAAGTAACGTGCTGACATAGGCTACGTCGTAAAACACGCCTCCGTACAGCACACTCAACAGGGTTAGCACTAGCACCACAAAGCCCACTTGCGCTTTGCGCGTTTTGGGAGACGCTGTGTTCAGAGACAGCTGCTGTTGGTCCATAGCACTGTGGTCGGACGTGGAATGAAGGAGGACGGCAGTGGTATCTGGCTTTATAGTCGTTTCGCCTGGTTGGCCGCGACCCAGGAATTGAAAGAACTGGGCCAGCCTTGCCATTTGACGAAATGAAACAGTTTGCCACGTCGACGTTCCGTTTTCAAAATCTGCTCCACCGTGTAGTAGTCTTGCTTTGTTTTTACGACAGGCTGTAATTCCATCTCGTAAAACGTCCCTAGCAACGGTTCCCCTTGAAAATCTTCCAGTTCATAGACTCGCTGCTGTTGGGGTAGGCGCCGTTTAATCAGGAAGTGCTCATCGCTCCAGTTGGGCAAGTAACTTTTCTCGAACTTGCCCTTGACTTTACTGATCCGTACAGGGTCCCCGACCTTGAACACCGCCTTCGGTGCTCGTTGCGATGGCATGGGGTACAAGACACGCCGGACTTGGGCTTCATTGCGTTGGGTCACGGTAATGGGCGCTCTCTCTATACTCCGATGATAGGCTCGATTGTAACCCCTCACCAGTTTCGGGAGAACATCGATGTACCGCCTTGTATTCTTATAGGTGAAATATTTATAGATGCGGCCTTTGAATGTCCTGTTGAACCTTTCCACCACGGAAGCCTTGGTCTCGTTGTACGTATGGAAGAAAAACACCTTCTAGGCTTTCAGAAACTGTTGGAACGGTCTGTTGAGGAATTCCGTGCCTTCGTCGGTTTGCAAATACAAAGGTTTGCGCCCGGTCTTGAAGATGTCTTTGAACGCCGCTATGAGATTCGCCCCCGTTTTCTTCCGGATGGGTACCACCCACGCATACTTCGATAGGATATCGATGCACGTCAAGATATACCGATTCCCATCGTTGTGTTTGGCAAAGGCGCTCATATCGACCAAATCCGCTTGCCACTGGGCATCTATTCCTCCCACGATGACCCGGTTCCATAGAAAATGGCGACGGACAGCTCGATGTAAGGTATAGGTGCCTTGTTTTCTTAACCAATCTCGGACTTGGGCACGTTGTATCCCCTGGGGTTTGGCCGCTCGATAGAGAGCCGACAAGGCACTATAGGCCGCCGGACTGTCCGTACTGTAGTATAAGTTATCCAACACCTTCTCCCAGCGCTTCATGGTGACAAATGATGATGGACCCTGGCTCTATCGTTTATTTATAACGGGTATATCTTGGGCCGTAGTTTCTTTCTGATTTTCTTCGTTGGCTTCCACAGTGTCCATGGTAAATGACCAGTCCAACTCGTCTGATGACCGCTTGATAAGCACTTCATCCCACATCTACCACGGCATCGCTTCAGTACAGACCATAGATCAGGGTGAGAGGGTAAAATGCCTAACCGCCCCCATCTGGCAGAGCCAATTGAGCAAAGAAAGGGCCGCGTCGGATGTACACATCGTGACACAAGTGGATGAGGTCGCCGTCCAGTTCACCAGACAACACCCGTTTGAATTTGGTCCGGCCCGCCCGGGACAGACGAATGTGAGCCGGGCACGGTTGTGTAGGGTCCGCATGACAGATGTCTCCCACCTCCTCCATGATATCGACCTTATCCGCATACACGTGCAGGAAAACCTCGGGGGTCAAGCTGAGATACGCCAGTATTATATGCTCCGCCATGGTCGGTACGTGAATGGTACCAGATTTGACTGTCTCTCGTATTTATAGGGAGAACCCCGTGAGATCAAAAGGATCAGGTGGTCATGTCACTGGGCTGACTGAGTCTAGCCGGGTAATCAATGGCATCGTCGTCGGGTTCATGTAGTTGTTCATGGGGTTCAGCCAGCGCGTCCTCAATAGCACGAGCCCACCCCAACTGGTGTGATGATCGCTCGTCCGGTGTAAACAGCTGGTCCACAATAGGCACCACTTTCTCCAAGGCTGACCACAGATCTGGGTCTAGGGTGAAGCCTCGCGTAGGGTCTTGGTAGCGGCCCAGGCGTAGGAAGAAGGTTGCACGGTATACGTAGATGGCATTGTCTATGTGGATGAGGTTTCCGTCGAGCTCGCCGCTCAACACCAGTTTAAATTTGGTCCAGCCGTCACGAGGTAGCGTCACCGTATTCGATAAGGTCTCAGCGGGCGCCCAGCAAATATCTCCACGGTCTTCCACCAGGGTGACTTTATCTTCATAGACGTGTAACCCCACCCGGGGTGTAAGGGGCAGGATGGCTCGTAGGACGGGTGACATGCTTGCTCCAATGTCGAACGGTGAATGACACACACACTCTGTCTGACCCTGGTATTTATGGGCAGGTCTCTCGGTGACATGGTTGACCCAATGACGAAGGGTAAATGACACACACTCTGTCTGATCCTCGTATTTATAGTCCCACTGTCAATGCCACAGCGCCAGGGTCAATAGGGCACAGACTAGTGTGAGGCCAACCAGCCGTCGCTGGTTCCGGCGTGAGCGCTTGTGGTCCATAGCCCGAGCATCAAGGATGGCTGTTATAGTCCAGTAGTGGTGAGTGATGGCACGCCTCTCCATCGAGTGCACTCTGTCGAGGACCGCTTCTGTGAACTCGTTGAGAATCTGGCGTCGCCCCTCGTTGTCGTCGCCATCTGCAAACATGGACCGGACCACTGCTCGATAACCCGTGAATGAATTCACCACGGTGGCATGCTGTAAAATGCGAGTCGCATAGGGCTGGATCTCCGCCATGGCTCTGCAACCGTAGAAATGAAGGTGTGGGATCCCGAGGGACGTGTTTTATAGACCAGGTCACACATGCGCCCCTAGACGTCGGGTGTAGTCCGTGATACGTACTATTCTGATGGGTTAGTCCAAAAAAGAGAGCAACAACAACAACAACAACAACACAGATTACAGATCAATCCTTTTATTATGCGTGAACATCATAGGAATGCATGTACTGACCTGTCTGTGGGGGTTTCCCACAATGGCGGTCACCTTCCGCCATTATCCGCCATTTTTCGTCACCTTCCGCCATTATCCGCCATTAGCCGCCATTTTCCAACAATGGCGGTCAGACAAGTCTGGACATGTCCAAAGGTCACGCCCCATTCACCCAAACCGGAAGTGACGTCATTTTTACATCCGGGAAAAATAGACGTGGATTTAACCTCTCCCTACATTGACGCGCGCGCGCGCGCGCTGCGGCCGGAGAACCCACGCGCGCGCGCTGCGGTGGGGGGCCGGGGCCCGCCGGGGCCGGAAAAGTTGGAGATCGTTTTAGTGAAAACCGGAAGTGACGTCACACACTTGCGCAGACCCACCACACCACGTGAACGCCATTGTAGAGAAAAAAAACCAGTACATGACAGACACAGACAAGTGTAGACATGGCCAGAGGTCACGCCCCATTCACCCCAACCGGAAGTGACGTCACACACTTGTTCATTGGACCATTAGTGGCGCCCCTAGCTCCAAAACGTCTAGCGGGACCCATACAGGGTCCAGTTTTCGACACTAGGTGACCACATCCCGACGAAATGGCCAGTTTTTGACACCGGATGTGCCGTCATCTTGAACATACGTGCCGCCATCTTGGATATGGCCCATAATGCACCGGGTCAAAATACTCGCTTCTGATTGGCTGAGAGCTCTGTGACGGATTTGAAATACTCGCTTCTGATTGGCCGAGAGCTCCGCATTGCTGTCTGCGCATGATATTCCTACCGTACATCCAACCCATCAGATGCCCCTTCTCGAATGCTTCACTTTGATATCTCACTCGACCCCATTGGTCCACTAGGGACGCCCCTAGCTCCAACACGGCTATTTTCATACCCTTGGGCCACCGCGCATGCGCAGAATGCCGATAGTTCAGCCCCATATCCAGCCCATCAGATGCCCCTTCACGAATGCTTCACATTGATACCTCACTCGACCCCATTGGACCATTAGGGACTCCCTAGCTCCAACACGGCTATTTTCATACCCTTGGGCCACCGCGCATGCGCAGAATGCCGATATTTCAACCCCACACCCAGCCCATCAGATGCCCCTTCACGAATGCTTCACATTGATATCTCATATGACCCCACTGGACCAATAGTGGCTCCCCTAGATGCCAAAACGTCTATTTCCATATCCTTGGTCCACCGCGCATGCGCAGAATGACGCTATTTCAACCCACTAGTCCAGTGAGATGCCCCTTCACGAATGCTTCACTTTGATACCTCACTCGACCCCATCGGACCATTGTTGGCTTCCCTAGCTCCAACACAGCTATTTTCATGCCCTTGGGCCACCGCGCATGCGCAGCATGCCGATAGTTCAACCCCACACCCAGCCCATTAGATGGCCCTTCACGAATGCTTCACATTGATACCTCACTCGACCCCATCGGTCCATTAGGGACTCCCCTAGCTCCAACACGTCTATTTCCATACCCTTGGGCCACCGCGCATGCGCAGAATGCCGATAGTTCAACCCCACACCCAGCCCATTAGATGCCCCTTCACGAATGCTTCACATTGATACCTCACTCGACCTCATCGGTCCATTAGGGACTCCCCTAGCTCCAACACGTCTATTTCCATACCCTTGGTCAACACGAGTTGTCTCCCTTGCGTCAGTGTGTGCAGATGGCGCTATGGTTAGGATCGACGCCGTGATGTGGAAAGGATCGACGCCGTGATGTGGAAAGGGCGTCCCCACACCATCCTGGAGCCGCCATTTTGTTTGTTGATTTTTTGCGGAGATACACGGGACAATAAACGCTCAACCCTAGGGTGGTACAGATGCTAGACTGATCCTGAAGGAAGAGTTTGACCCGATTGGAGATATCTGATCATCCTGTGATGATCGGGAGAGCCGGAATCGATCCGGAATATACATTCTATCATCTTGTACCCACACGCCGCCATTTTGACCACCCCACACGCCGCCATTTTGAACCCACCACCCACAGCCGCCATTTTGAACCCACCACCCACAGCCGCCATTTTGAACCCACCACCCACAGCCGCCATTTTGAACCCACCACCCACAGCCGCCACTTTGGTCCCACCACCCACAGCCGCCATTTTGAACCCACCACCCACAGCCGCCATTTTGAACCCACCACCCACAGCCGCCATTTTGAACCCACCACCCACAGCCGCCATTTTGACCACCCCACAGGCCGCCATTTTGACCACCCCACACGCCGCCATTTTGACCACCCCACACAGGCCGCCATTTTGACCACCCCACACGCCGCCATCTTGGTCCCACTCCCACAACCGCCAATATGCAGATCGAGTTGTCTCCCCCTAGTGCGGGTTTTTGCCACCAATGTGTACAGATGGCGCCACCATCGGATGTTGTGACGTCATAGTTACATCCGGGTGAAAGTCCACTCGAAATAGCTTTTACCTACTACTTATATCGCTATGAGTGTATTCAGATCAGTGTACAGTCAAACGGAAAATGAAATTATATTTACGTAAACTTTTGGGAAAAGTATGAAATAAGAACAATAACAAAGCTAAAAGAAACTAGAAATACAGCAAAATCAAATGACACAGAGGAGACACCAGTAGATTGTTAACCCGTAATATAAAAGACCGTGAAAACGATGTTTATTCTGTTACAAAGTGACGTCCATGAAACATGAAATCGGGGAGGAGAGAAACATAAAATATCCCGGTGTATCGAAAGCGAGAAAAATCCGACTTTTTCACTTTTTTCCGTAACTTCACCTGATCGGCTACTTGTTCGTATAATTTCACTTTGCGCTATCGTTTAACCCAGGAGTATATTTTGAACTGGGGATACCTGACATAATTTTATTCATATGTACTATATTTTTCCCAGTATTCAAAGAACTATTTTTAGAATTATGTATAATTTGGTAAATATTACACGAAAATATGCCAGGTGTCACCAGTTTAGAATTTTCTCCCCGGTTAGAAGAACCAGTAGCTGATCAGCTGAAACCTCGGGTGACTGCACAGACAGGCTTTTCTTTGATCTCGCAATAATGTGCAACAAGCGAATTGGACCCGCGTTAGTACGGGCCATAACTTATTATTTTAACCCAGTACTACCTGAAACTTGACACATGGTAGCTTATTAAAAGGGCAATGCTGCAGGTGATATATGGTCTTTGTCTAGCCCAAGCACTAAACATTCGCATTGACGTCTGTTCGGTTTTATTATATTTTTCCCTTCATCTCACCTTCACAATGTCGATGATTTTTTTTTTTTAGACAAATGTGAAAGCTCAACCATTTGGATAGCAGACGGCAATCCGTCCACATTTCGTCGTATATCTGAACGGCGAGAAGAGAAACACTATCACGTGATCAAGGTGTCCAATCAAAGGGGAAGGGGCACATTGTCATGTGATGACATGCCATGGTGGCATCAACAGGTAATCTGCGTGCCACTCGCTGATTGGCTGCAAGCTACAGTGACTTTCTCCAAGAGCACAAGACCTCTCAGTGTTATCTGGAATATATAAATCTGGGTTTAGCGAAGACGCCTCCATCTAGTGGATGTAATACTTCCAAACAATGTGTACCATAGGCCCTACTGCCACACATTTCATTTGAACTCATGTTTCGTTTGTTGTAACTGGAGTCGCACAACTGTCCGCGTAAGTCGTGTCAGGGATGTGTATGGTTTGAGGGCTCACACATTCTGGTGTAGTGATTCTGGAAAGCGGTTTATTCACGTCGATGACCGACTGAAGCAGACGAGTCTCCCTATTCGGGTAATCGGAAATCACTGAATTGTTCCTCGCGCTCAATCTACTCGTCGTCATGGGGATCGATTGAGGCGTGAGATTTGGTGGCGTCGTCAATTGAGATGTCGGTTTGTTGACCTCAATAACCGACTGAAGCAGACGATTTTCTGTATCGTGGTACTCCGAAGCAGCTGTATTAGTCGTCAGTCGGAATCTGCTCGATGACGTTTTTCTCGGACTACTTTCTCTCAAGAGTTCCTCCTTGTGCGCTTGGACAAACAAATTGTAAGCTTCCGCAGACCTGTGATCTTTATCGTCTGGCGAAGGAGTATCTTTTCTATTCGGCATTTTCACAATTGTTCTTGAAATCGGCCTGTAATGCCCTTGTTCCTTTTGCATAGGACGTTGAATTTTAGGCGCTAGGACCTTTCGATTAGAAGTTTTGACCCGATCGAACGACTGATGCACTTTAGAGAACAGGCGTCCGTCCTTGCCACTTAGCGTTCTCCGTTGTTGACTTGTGCGAAACCTTTGTACGTCCAAAGAAAATGCAATGTCTATATCCTCATCACCGTGGATTTGTTTTCTATCATCTCTGTTCCTGAGATAATTTCTTCGGGCCATGTGTAGAATATTCTGGTTTCGCCGTTCGTGGTTGGCTGAATTTAAATGTTTGAATTTACCGGTACCACGACCGCTTGTGTCCGCCGATGGATTCGACTCCGCAACTGTGTGTGGGCGGGGCTTCAGCTGGTAAATTTGGGGCAAACTCTCAGAAACATCCTCTTCCGAAACGTCGTTCTTCATTTTGTACGTATACAAGTATACAGCATCACGAGCATCGGACCGGGACTTCGTTCCTACACCGTCCCATGATCGCCAGTTATATGGCCTGCGCTGCGTTCTGTGCGGTACATCGTCCCTGTTGGGCCAATCGCTTGTGTAGTTCGTGTCCAGGTAGTCGTATCTGTTTTGCTGTTGAGGGTTGATGTGAAAGCCGCTGAAATTTGATGCTCCGTAGCGAGGAAGAGAGCCAATTCGTGGTGAGGATGTCGTCTTTTGACCATGAAGGGCACCGGGAATCCTGTTTTGGGATTCTATTCTACAAAATACATGGAACTTATTGTGCAGGTCAGTCACTCGTGGTGTCTGCGCCCCAACGGGGAAAATCAAGTTATTAATACGCATAATTCTGTGCTGTTGTACTTGCACGTTCGTCTGGGCCGAATGACCGACTGTTTTCCCAAAGTTAGTTGTGCTGTGGGCCATGCTGGAAATCCGTTGTTCCCTGAGAACCACGTGATGTTAGCGGATTTACGGTTTGTCTTAATCCACATATATCCGCTTAAGTCCATGAGTTGTTCCAGTGAGTCCTGTCCGATTAGTATGCTTGTTCAACTATTTAGGCAGGCAGAAATTGTGATCCTTAATTCCTTCAGTAATCCACGTTTCTCGACTCTTTCATTTATTGGCGGCAAGACGTCAAATGATTTGGAATTCTAGCCAAACTGACCTTCAGCTGACATCAGAATACACAAGATTTGGGTGGTAACTTTACTTATCGCGGTATATACGACTGTCTATCGTGTACGTCTATCCGGACAAACAGGCAACGATGCATAACAGAATTATCAGTTCAGTGAAAATACAAGGTCGCATGTGGTCTGCCGAATACTGTATACGAAATATAATACACTGTCCAGATTTGCTGGACGTCTTCGCCATTGTTTAGTGATATATATAAATCCAGTGTTTTGTAGCCCTATACATGTTTTGTCAATCCGTCGGTCCGTTGTGCCTAATCACAGTTTAACTGCTCTAGTTTGTCAAGTGGCGGTGTTAATATTGTGTTGGAATGTCACACTGACAGATCGAGATTGTGTTTGTTCAAGCACATATCGACAGTGCAGGTGTCATATACAATTCTATATCCCCTTTCCCTGGATACAAAAGCTCGCTATAAATATTACTTCTCGTCATATATGTAGGTTACCGAAAACGATAAATCGGTACACATGTTACACGCGAGGCCTGCCAGAAGATCTGCGGCATATTAGATGTATAGAACATTTGTTTTACAGACTGCCGTATGTGTTATTGGTTTGACTATCGTGTTTACTATTTTTGAAGTCGGCTAGCTGAGAAGTCCTATGAAATGTACATTCCCCTTCGCTTACTTTTCAACAAATTAACACATTCCTCTCAAATTTCACCAGGATAACTACCCAGCTAACACACAACGTTTTCACAACGTTGTGGGAAAGTTGTGGTTTGGTCAGGTCAGAATTAACGTTACCACATCGTTGCAGTAACGTAAAACACGGACGTTTCAGCGGCCTAACGTTCGAGCAACATTCACGGTGAACATTGTCAAAACGTTGTGTATAAGTTATTTAGGGACGTTGTTTCATTACATTGTTGTGACGTTACAAGGACGTCATGTTTTCCATTAGATCTAATTTAGAAAACAATGGAACTTTTGGATACCTCGGTACTTAGGTTCTAGCCTATGTAGGCTTTATAATATTCAGTCACATTTTTATAGATAATTTGTCCATAAAATCTTTAATTCTGGTTTCGATTTCTAAGTTCAACCATTTATCATTTGAATGCAAAATATGCATAATAATAATAATAATAAGTTACATGCAATACAGGCAGAACTAAAGGATTGATTTCAGCTACCTAGTATTAATTTGTAACCAATGCCTTTGAAATCTATTCATTGGGATTGATAGGCAAACTAGTCAGTTGTCACTGGTCTGTGCATGGGTGGATGGCTGGATGTCAACTTTGTACTTAAATATACTGGCTTTAGCCTACACAGGCTAACATGTATGTATATATATGAAGGCAGGCTTAGTTGTTAACTGGACACAAACTATGACCCAAGTGTGGCTATATTTAACCTACCTAATTCGCCCTGTAAGACCAAAAAGGCGGGAGATCCAAGATGTCTTTGTGTGGATGATTTCTTCCAGATGGTCAAAAAGCCCTGAAATCAGTAACTTTGGTCTCCGTCTATCGCTGTCTTAGTCATTGACCAAACATATCTCCAACCAGCTCATTTTCCTGCCATCTTTTAACCACCGTTATATTCAAAGATTTGCTTTCTATCTGCTGTTCCTACTACTGAGGGTGAGTATAATTTTTTTACGAGTATGTCATTTGGAATTGATAATATAAATTGATAAAGATTCTTGTATTATATTGTACCGGATTGTGTCGGAACGGAATTTAGACTGAAAAATAATTTCCAGTACTGTGGTAACGTGTTTGGGGAGTATGTGAATGGCACTATATAGGGTTTATGTTACATTTTCCCTTCCCATATTTACGGGGTACGGCTTTCAGAAAGGTTTCATTTCATGCTTTCACTGAGATTCCAGATGTTAAATAATATTCCTGATGGGGCTTATCTGCGAGATTATGTATGTAGATGTATTAACGATGTCCATTTGTGAACGAAGATAATATTTTATCACTCCTGTGAATTTAAATTCACTACGCTTAGTCCCATTATAAAATTATCACTATATACAGTATGGAACCCTTCTGTTTTATCCAAAAATCCCTCGCAGGCTGATTTATTAGGTACTTATTTTATAAAAATAAAGAGATGAAACATTAATTAGTATATACATTTCTGCGGGCGTACTTTATCCTATTATGATACTCTCTTGAATAATTATATTTGAATTGGTGACTATTGGTGAAAATAATTTCAATCGAACGGAAAGATTGACTTTTAAATCTGTAAATTTGCGTAATTTTTCTAGGGATATATATATTTATAATAAAAATGTGGATTGTTAAATCATAGGCCTATAGATCGTGTCCATTGTCCCTAAACAGTCAAATAATTTAAATGCCACCCATTAAAGTATACAAAATGTGTACATCTTTAAACCGGCTATGTGTGCTCTAGCTGGTCCGATTTTGCCTTTTAAAATTTTGCATCTTTGTGTGTTGTTTGCTATTTTTCAGGTTTTCACCTCAGTACATTGGGCGGTGTTAATATCGGAGAAAACATCAGAAGAATGCTGGGGCAACTGGGGACCAACACGCTGTAGTCCTTTTACAGCCTTAAGGGGATGAAAGGCAAAAGTTCTCTGCAGGATTTGGCCATTTACCGGGTGTTAATCAGTAAGTTTAACTCATCTTCGTGTATGCCCACCAGTGCCAGGCCAGAGGTATAGCTTTCACAATGGTGTCATAGTTTGAATATTCTCATAACTGCCTTACATACAAGAATCGTTTATATTATATTTAGTATAGTAATATGCATTTTATTGCCCCTAAAATCTCTTTTGGTTGTTTTGTTTCCATTGAAAACTAGTTCAACCTGAATATGCTTGAGTGGACATAGTTCATCAAGATTCGTTTTATTATATCTAGTGTACAGACCTACAATGCATTACTGAAATAAAATTTGAATTAAATCATATAATATTCATTTTCTTTTCAATATTTCAGAAGCCTGCATGAGGAATTTTGAAGCGGCCAAGGTGGACGACATAGAGGAAGCGATTGCAAATACACTGAATATACCAAAATATAAGACAGCCGCTGGGAAGAAGAGCAATGGCACCAAGGAACAGTTCAATGAGAACCTGTCCGATCTGTCCGCATCTGATGAAGAACGTCAACGTTAAATACTCAGGGCTCCAGTGGATATATAATCCTGGAAATTCGTGAAATTCTGGATGGACTTCTGTTTGAAGCTTTATTGTTGGTCGGAGCATACTTAAAGAACTGATAGGGGGAGGAGATTGCCAGCTTCAAAATTAATTACAATAAATCACCTCTTTACCTAAGAATTGTGTTGCTTCAACTGTTATTCAGTGCTACTTGTTCTATAGAGTTCGAAATTACCTCGCCAATTGAGGATGTTTCAATACAAATTGAAGGGGTGAGGGTTGGAGGTGTAGAAGAAGAGGAATAAATCCTGGAAAGGGTTACCGTACATACCGAATTTTTGACCTAAAGTGATTAAAAGGGATTTATGCCTGTTGTACTTTAAGTGGGTGAACCCAAGATACCCTTAAAGTTCCATTGTCAATATTCTTGAAAATGTTATCAAAACGTTCGATCACAACGTTGTGGT
>JAVTVY010045401.1:0-21335 GCA_036873755.1 Hanleya hanleyi
ATATACATCTGCCCAGAACACACTGGGCAGTCATATATTATACATCAGTATATGCATCTGCCTAGAACACACCAGACAGTCATATATTATACATCAGTATATACATCTGCCCAGAACACACATATATACATATATAACAAGTCAATATTTGTATGTATAAAGAACCATTTTATTGCCGCGAGGCACTGGGGGTTCCCTTTTGTTGTATAATTGACAATACACCTGCTGATAGATAAGCGGAAAAGAAAATGTCAAAGGGTTATGTATACTATTGTCAGCATTTCAATTTGCTCGATGATTTCGAGATTTCAGACCGGAAATCCTGAATCATTGAGACTTCAACCGAAGCAACTTTCGAAAATAAAACCGTATTTTGAAGTAGCTGATACTGATGTAGCTGATGTACATGACGGCAATTAACACAAAGACTAGTCTGTAAGGCCCAATGTCGACCCAGCATCAACTTCCCACAAATGCCAACATATATCAAAGACCAAAAGGTCTGTACAGGGGGCGGGCCTCGGGGACGAAACGTCCACCAGCAGAATCTCGCCATATACAGATAAAAATTACAACACATATAATGGAAGTGGGAAGAGGTGCCGACATACTGACTGCGTCATATGACTTCACAGAATAGTCTTCCGGTAAACCTATTCTAAAGCACATACCAAGAATCTAACGACTCGTGATATGTGTTGTATCTCAGGTACGCTTTTATTGTACCTGTTCATGTGGCAACATGGATGATATGACCACACGGCCCCTAGCACCGGCATAAGCGGTATTAGATACAAATCTAGAGAGCTATGATGAAAATGCTCTGACAACTCGTATACTGGTAATTGGTGAGCTGTTTCGCTGTGACAACTCGTACATTGGAGATTGGTGAGCTGTATCGTCGTCAGATGTAAATGACGTCAATTAACACAAAGACTAGTTTGTAAGGCCCGATGTCGACCCAGCATCAACTTCCCACAAATGCCAACATATAGCAAAGACCAAAAGGTCTGTACAGGAGGTCGGCCTCGGGGACGAAACGTCCACCAGCAGAATCTCGCCATATACAGGTAAAAATTACAACACACATAAGGGAAGTGGGAAGAGGTGCCGACATACTGACTGCGTCATATGACTTCACAGAATAGTCTTCCGGTAAACCTATTCTAAAGCACATACCAAGAATCTAACGATTCGTGATATGTGCTGTATCTCAGGTACGCTTTTATTGTACCTGTTCATGTGGCAACATGGATGATATGACCACACGGCCCCAAGCACCGGCATCAGCGGTATTAGATACAAATCTAGAGAGCTATGATGAAAATGCTCTGACAACTCGTATACTGGTAACTGGTGAGCTGTTTCGCTGTGACAACTCGTACATTGGAGATTGGTGAGCTGTATCGTCGTCAGATGTAAATGACGGCAATTAACACAAAGACTAGTTTGTAAGGCCCGATGTCGACCCAGCATCAACTTCCCACAAATGCCAACATATATCAAAGACCAAAAGGTTTGTACAGGGGGTGGGCCTCGGAGACGAAACGTCCACCAGCAGAATCACGCCATATACAGGTAAAAATTACAACACACATAAGGGAAGTGGGAAGAGGTGCCGACATACTGACTGCGTCATATGACTTCACAGAGTAGTTTTCCGGTAAACCTATTCTAAAGCACATACCAAGAATCTAACGATTCGTGATATGTGTTGTATCTCAGGTACGCTTTTATTGTACCTGTTCATGTGGCAACTTGGATGACCGCACGGCCCCTAGCACCGGCATAAGCGGTATTAGATACAAATCTAGAGAGCTATGATGAAAATGCTCTGACAACTCGTATACTGGTAATTGGTGAGCTGATTCGCTGTGACAACTCGTACATTGGAGATTGGTGAGCTGTATCGGCGTCGGATGTACATGACGGCAATTAACACAAAGACTAGTCTGTAAGGCCCGATGTCGACCCAGCATCAACTTCCCACAAATGCCAACATATATCAAAGGCCAAAAGGTCTGTACAGGGGGCGGGCCTCGGGGACGAAACGTCCACCAGCAGAATCTCGCCATTTACAGGTAAAAATCACAACACATATAAGGGAAGTGGGAAGAGGTGCCGACATACTGACTGCGTCATATGACTTCACAGAATAGTCTTCCGGTAAACCTATTCTAAAGCACATACCAAGAATCTAACGACTCGTGATATGTGTTGTATCTCAGGTACGCTTTTATTGTACCTGTTCATGTGGCAACATGGATGATATGACCACACGGCCCCTAGCACCGGCATTAGCGGTATTAGATACAAATCTAGAGAGCTATGATGAAAATGCTCTGACAAATCGTATACTGGTAATTGGTGAGCTGTTTCGCTGTGACAACTCGTACATTGGAGATTGGTGAGCTGTATCGTAGTCAGGTGTAAATGACGGCAATTAACACAAAGACTAGTCTGTAAGGCCCGATGTCGACCCAGCACTTCTAGTGTTTTATGGGTCAGGCCCGTAACGGATTCGAACACACGGCCTCATAGTTTGGCATGAAATGGCCAGTCGTATATGCAATGACTATTTACACACCCTGATGACAAAGATTCACAGAGAATCAGCAATCCACGGGAAATTATCCACAACATTGTCTTTACGATATCCCGGAACTGTGTCATCTTAATAAGGCAGGTAGGATAGTCTGTGTCTCTTCTGTTACTGTTCCTTGCTGTTTTAATGCTTATAGGTTAGAGAGAGAAAATTGTGCTCTGGCTATTCCTCTGATGAAAGAACTCGACGCTTAAAACACGACATTCAGTGACGAGAACGTGGAGAGTACAGATAGTATTGTAGGGAAGTTTCAGTGAATTGAAACTATTTTATGGGTTCGACTATTTGACTCATATTTTGCACAGAGACGGAAACGGTT
Source organism: Hanleya hanleyi (assembly GCA_036873755.1). NCBI lineage: Eukaryota > Metazoa > Mollusca > Polyplacophora > Lepidopleurida > Hanleyidae > Hanleya > Hanleya hanleyi. The sequence goes on from JAVTVY010045401.1 coordinate 2,925, forward strand.
TTCAACATTAGAGCGAGAAAAGAACAACCTTCTTCGTTTGATTCTCTCGATACAATCAATCGATCATTTGACATCCTCTCGATACAATCAATCGATCATTTGACACGAACAAATACAACGCAGTTTGTACAAATTAAACGGTCATCTGACGCCCAATGTCCCGGCGTTTGTTTTTCGTCAATTTTCTAACAATGACACAGTCATTCCATTCTGACAGTCAGCGAGTCGATATAATCGTCCAAACATGCGTCAAATTGACATAACGCAGACGGCCGTAGTTCAAGTAGTTAAGCGTTGGTATCAGCATGTTCGTTTTCAGCCGAATGCTCTTATCATCCAAGTCTTATTTTCGCTGAACGGAAGCACATTTATACCAGGTCATACAACATTGAGATGCTGCCAACGCCGCCATGCACGTTTATGGCCAGGGTCACTTCTCGATATGCATAACAAGCCTTCGTGGTATTCTTATTTCGAGCAATATCGCACAAAGCCCTGATACTGACCCGTGTGGTATTTGCACGAAACTTGTATTGACAATCACACAGGTATATTGTATGAGAATTGTTCAACTTGGCATCACGCAAAGTGCATCGGATTGCCTGACAACAAATACATTCAACTTCGTAACCGGTGTCTAATTCCGCTTAACCCGGGGCTAGGGACCGTTTGAATAGCATGCATTTTACATCCCCAATGTGTTCAAATGAACAACTTAAGCGTGACCATAATACATAGCCTGGAAACGACCAGCAAATTCTTCTGTATAAAGAATTGTGGTCATTGATTAGGATTTCATGTAAATAACACGATTGTGTCTTGCCGACATCATTGAAAAGTGTTAACCGCTTCGTCCTTGTAGGAAATCATCTTGTATTCATATAATGTTTATTTTGTGAACATATGAAATTGGTGCTACCGGTCTAACGGATCGAAATAGGTCTTTCGATTATTGACGCAGAAAATCTTTGATTGCCCTCGGCTGAGTATTGAATGCTGGACCTGACGTTAACTATTCGCATGGGTACTGTAATACTGTAAATACTGTACTCTGTAATACTTGTGTCTATAACCACAGTGTTTCAGCACGATTGTGTGAAATGTACATGTGTCAAGTGCGGATGTTCTTTGGGAAATTCTATTTTACAAGTCGGGAGAGGAAGGGCTCGTCTGCTTCATCGAATCGAATAAACACACAAATAAATTACAAGATGAAATTTCTTTTTCAAGCTTAACTGCTGTTTTCATCGTGAAATTGATTAACAAAGCGACACAAATAGACCTATTTCCACAGATCATGGCTCAGCTGACCGAACAACTCTTCAATTGAGAGACCACATAAACTCGTCCACTGACATTGGCACGATGCCAACCGAGAAGGAAGCATTGGCACGATGCCAACCGAGAAGGGAGCATCGTGCCAATATCAGTAGACGAGTTTTTGTCAAGAAAGGGGAGAAAGGTTGTCAAAGTTTAAAATATATTTTCAACCTTTCATTATAATATTTGTTGATAATCAGTCTGTGTAGTGCAATAGAATAGAAATAATGCTCGCCCGTGCCCTTTCCCACACTAACCGTGCTTAAAATAACCATTGAGCACGCCTATGAAAACGTTATTTCTTAAATAAATGCATTTTACCTCAATTTTCAGAATCGTTCCTTTTCAATGGAACAGCGAACGACTCAACGAACTCCAGCCTGCAGAGCGAGTCCCAGATCCCGTCAATCGATGCAGGTAAACCTGCTATTTTCTAGAGGCCTAACTATATTTTTATTAAACACAAGGAGTGTAAATTCCGTGAATGACAAGCGAAATGTACCGGTGTGGAAGCAACCGTGGTCCGCCAGATATGAGGGTCCGGGGACCATGGTATCTGGATCTGGGTGCCCGAAGGGCACCCAGATCCAGATACGAAAATCCTCCCTCGGAAACAGTTGTCCCCCTATCAGCAGAAACCAGGGTCCTGATATCGTTGGTGTCCGGGTCACTGAAATCTAGACAGAAATGTCCCTTCTCATATATATAGGGCCCGGACCATGGCATCTGGCGGACTATGGGCGCTTCCACAGCTATGGAAGTCCTCAGAGTCCGGCATACCTCAGAGTCCGGTTGACCTATATATGAAACTAAGGGAATAGTAAAGACTAGAAATTCTGAACAGAGGTTCGGCCAGCAAATCGGTGGTGCAGTGGGTAAAGGCATAGACGGTGGACAGTACAGCAGAAGGTAAGATTGTGGGTTCGATCCTAGTCGGGGTCAGTTGAAAATGTTTGATTTTCTGCATTTCTCATGTACAGCTTTAGTACGTCTTGTAAAGTTATACCGTCGCATCTTTGTTAAATATATATATTTTTTTAGAAAAAAAAAATAATTTTATGTATTATAGGTCAATATACATCTTTACGGTGGCGCATATACGACATGCTATTAATTTTAGTTTTGTTTATATTTTTTTTCAGTTTGGGTGGGGGGGGGGTTCTTTCACTCCTAAGTTTCCACCCAGGTGCAAACGTTTTCACCGAGGTGAAAAGGTTTTCACCTGGGCGCAAACGTTATCACCCTGGTGGAAACCTGTTTTAACCCAGGTGAAATCCTGTTTTCACCCAGGTGAAAATCTTCTCACCCCGGTGTACAAGTACAATGAATCCTTCTTTCCGCGCTGGGTTAATTTTCGCACGCATATGATTTTGTGAATGTTGCGAAATCAGAAAGAAACACGAGATATTGAGATATCTAATGAAAATGTATATCACGTTTCTGACATCAGTAAATATTGAGGAAATTGTCATGTCGGAGATCTCTATTACTGTTATAATTAATGTTACTCTAAAATGACCACGCTTGTCCGCTGATACTACGTACGACTTCTCGCATAGTCAGGGCGAAATTAGAATATTTTACGATATGCAAATATAATGCTCAAGGTCTTTTCATATTCGGTCAGTATATTCCGAATGCGGGATATCGTGAACGATCTCTCCGGACATTTCAAGCTGACTCGCCGTTCCTGAAGTAGGATCCGGTCATTTGTTTGCATAGGGGATACCATCAACTATAAGTTTTAATTTGTTTTCACATTAACCGTAAAGGGGCGCATCTGGTATCATTAATTGAATAATCAAATAAATAAAAACGTAACATAAATGCAAAATAAAAATTGCTACGAGATCTACATGCATCTGATTACTGCATTCATATATGGCACATCTGCGAAATTAATGGATTATATTGAGTACACTGAAAAGACAATTCCTTAAAATTTAAGGAATATTCCCCGACAGTTACACCAGCGGAATATTCCTGAAAATTCAATAAGGAATATTCCGTAGCATGTTAACGAAATTCCTTAACATGGTAAGGAATGTTGAGGAATATTCCGCTGGTGTAACAGTCGGGGAATATTCCTTAAATTTTTAAGGAATTTTCTTTTCTGTGTACCTGACCAGCTGTGTATAAAAGCTGACCTCCACATTTTCCTGTCCACAATCAGACCCATGTCATCCTTAGATCCTGCCGATATTCTGCGATATTTGGCCAACAATATCGACAAGTACGAAGCCGAGAAAAGTCAGCAAGAGAAACGTTCCGTATAAGTCGAGCTGCTCAAAGGAACTATCAGGTAGCAGTATGCCAACAAAATTCCGTTGTTTTGATCATTGAAAGTGAATATATTTATTATGAGTTTTATCTTTGATTATTTGAGCGAGATACTATTCTTTTTCGGTATAACCCATTTACATAGAAATGGGAACAGTGAGTCATTGTGACCCGCAATTAATATATTTTGTAGACTTCATATATGGCTAATATGTATGCATTACCGGTACTTCAACCTAAGGCGCTCGCAAACTAATGGCGTATTCGTGACAAACACCGGGTATATTGGCCTATTCCATCCAAGATTGAATAAGGGTGGCCCACAGGGCACATCGATAAAAAAATTTTTTACATTTTTTTATTACATTTTCTGCATTTATTGGGGATGTTCTTGATTTTCGCCTATTTTCTGCAAACAGATTTAGTTGATCACATGTTTTCTTTACATTTTTGTCATTTCTAGTAACGTCGTCATAAATGACTTTATCTCTTTTTTTTCAACGAAAACCAAACAAAACTAGTACTCTTGCAAACGTTTACACCGTTTAAACCGCAGAGTAAACCTTTAAACCGTCGAGTTTGCTGATTGTCAGAGGATACGTGTTTGTTTTTATTTATATAATGTTCTCGCCGCTTACATTCATAACAATATTCACCAGCTTCTTTAACTTATGTTCGTATGTATAATCGAATTGTTTACTACAGGGATAGAACAAGCCCCCTGGGGTTTTATTCCCGCCAACTACCTTTTACAACTATAAATTGTACAATTAATTTATCTTGGTGAATAAATGAATGAATAAACCGCGAACTAACCTTTACACTGCGGTTGCTAGCTTTACTTCGCGAATTAAAAGTTTCCGCCTTTATTAAGAATGCGAGAAATCTGAAGAAATTCTGTGTTAACCTTATCTGCCCTGAGATGTCTAGGATTTGTCCAGGCCTGAGAGCGGGGGGGCCGAATTTGCCCCCCAACCCTCCTAACTATTTTTCTTATCCCTTGAGATAAAGGAACTGAAACTTACCACATTATACCTTTCCGTCAACCTGTAAAGTGAACTGCAAAAAATCCAAGATGGCCGCTTTGATGACATCACAGTGACGTCATTTTCAAAAAATACCTTTCTTGGTCGATTTTTTTAACAAATTTTGCGAAAATTTTATTCATGTAATTTTTGCACAAAAAATGCATGATAAATTAGCCGTGATTTTACCCGTGATCCTCTGCTCGGAAGGTTATGTAAATAGGCTCCAAATGACCCCAATATGATAAACTACAAATTCACGGAGTGTCAGCTATCAATTTTTTGTCATTCCGGCGATTGCGCAGAAAGTTTAGCAAAGAGACGAAAAATCACGAGAAAAAGCCCTTAGGTGTGATACAGTCTTACCTGGCTATTTCTTAGCATAAATTTCAAGATTTTTTGTTAAAATTATCTTGTTTTTTCATTCTATTTTCGTCCTCACTCACCTCCTGGGTAGGAGGGAGAGACAGAGAGAGTGGGGCTTAGCGCGTTATTGACCTACTCACAACCGGTGACGTCAACAGGTCACTTTCGGCTGACCTTTGTGAGGTCACTCTCGGTTCCGGTCACGTGATCGGAAGTGCACAATAGCGGAAATCATGCGCAGGGTTAAAGGTCACTTTATGTCACATGACCGGAACCGGAAGTGATTTCACAAAGGTCAGACAGAAATGATCTGTTGGCGCCACCTGTCGGAAGTAGGTCAATAACGCGGTAACTCCCCTTTCTATACTACTCTCTGGTAAACATGTTCACGTGTAAACTGGATGGAAAATCGGAAGTAGTAATCAACCGGACACTGGGCTCCAGGTTAGGACTTTCGTCTCCTGGAAGCCGGTGTCCCAGGACATCCAAATCCAGACCTGAATGCCCGACGGACAATTAAATCCAGATCTTGGTGTCTTGGGACACTTACGTCTAGACGCGAGTGTCCCCCGGACACTGGATGCATCGGGCCACCGTTTCCGTCACACCGGTACAGTTCCAAGCCCTCGCATGTTCTTGATCTTCAAATGTTGTTGTCCTGACCGAGACGTGTTTGGATAGCAAGCGTCAGATGAGAAATTCAATAATCTGTCGTCGCCAATAAATGAATTTCCGCGTCAATAGCCGAAAGAAATATCACGGATGACAGCTAGCACCAATTTCAAATGTGTATGGAATAACACTAAGAAAATCGCAACCGTCTGACATTCAAGGTCTGACATTCAAAATCAAGCCGTGTTCCGTAAAAGAATTTCGGCGTGATTAATCGAAAAACTTATTTCGTATGACAGTTAGCATGAATTCCAAATTCCTAAATTATGTAATAAAGAGGATAAAAATACAGGATGGTTTTGCACAAAAGGGAGAACGGGCTTGCAGTTTTCAATGAGGTCAGCAAAGACATGATGATATTCTACCCATAACATCCCAATAACTGACCATTATTCTTTATCCGAATGAATTTCCAAGTAGTTTCCTGAGTATGTATCTTAGTCACGCTTTGATCATACTCTTTGACGCTACTGGTCATTTGGATACAGTGGAGATGTGCAATACAGGATATTCAAACTACCCCTAGCCCCAGGTTAAGCAACATTAGATGCAAGTTACGAAACCAGAGATCTTGCACGCTGCGATCGGTCAGTGAAGATTGAATATTACCAAATGGCTATACACCGTAATGAATGAAGAGGTGCCATAAAAATGTGGAGGTTGGTTTCATTGTAGTTAAGATCAATGAGATTTCTAAACGGCGTCCGGGACTGGAGCCGGAATATTGCGAACAGTTTTATAAATCAAACAAGGAAGACAAAAAATGGCGCCATTTCATTTTGTCGTCCACCTAACTCCAATTCTGAAATATTCCCATCCATTCTGTCAGACATCTTAATTAAATATTTCGAAAAATAAGGCTCAATATTTATGCTGGCTGATTTCAATCGTCCGGAAAATTCGATTTTCGACATTTCCGATTGTAATTATAATTCGATTGTAAACGAGCCGAACCACAAGCAAACAATGTGCTCGACCTTGCATTTATTATTAGTCCAAAACGCTGTACTGACGCAGATGTTATTTGACAGTATTTGTTGGCATTAACCATGCTGTAGTTGAATTCGTGTTTCATTCAAGACTTTACTCCTTTCCACGAACAGTTTATAACTTGGAAAATTCCAATTTCGACTATCTGATGTCACTGCTGAAAAGTGTCATTTTTACAGCCTTAATATATGACAATACCAATGCTAATTGGCAAAGCTAGAAATATATAGTTTTTGCCGCTGCCGGTCAGTATATACCGAAGTGTACCGTCAAGGACTCCAGCTCACCACCATGGGTTGACTTTGACCTACTTCATCTCATTATTGGGAATAGAAATCAGCTGAAAATATGTCTTCAATTATGCGAACGATATAGAATAATCGTCTGTTGATAATCCAACACAATTCTGGCCATTTTTCGAAATTAAAGCAAAATCCCGAACTTTCCGAAATTTGGCACACGATCGCGCTCTCCAGCTCAAGTAAGTTGTAAGGTGAACGATACACTTGTGAGTGAACTTAATGTCGAAGAAAATCTCTTCAGTGGGTATTTCACACATGTTCACCGTGAACTCAGTCTAATGCACCTTGAAATTCTGTCATTTAAACACCATGTTATGTGAGATGTAGGGCTTGATGTAGAAGAGGTGGAGAGTGTCATGACAAAATTAAATGTGAACAAAACCAGAGGCTCTGTCCGCGAGAATTAAAAACAAAAATGCTCACATGAACTCGCACTGTCTCTACCATCTTTATTAAAAATGTCACCATAGACTGTTATGCCTGTCCTCAAAAAGTTTGACAAAGCGAACCCTCAGAATCACCGATCAGTTTAACTTGAATGCATTTGCAGCAAAGTTTTAGAACGGTGTAATTTTAATCAAATTTATATGTGTACTGAGTTATTTATATTGCAGCATGGTTTTGTTAAAGGATCGGTCGACCACAATGATACGACAATTTTGCATGATGTGGGCCAGAATGTGTGAGTGAATTGTCAACCTTCGGCTTGTTTGCTGATAACGCAAAATTTATCAGGAATATTAATAGCAATGGCGATTTTATGGTATTTCAGGCTGCTATCAATAATGTGCACCCAGGCATTTTGAAATGAGAAATGAGGTTTAATGTAAATAAGTGTAAGCTCTTAGGAGTCACGAGAAAACGCAAGTCAATAATGGCCGACCACTTTTCAGATGGTTTTCTTTCAGAAGGTGTAAATACAAATACCTTGGAGTTATGGTATCGTCGGATCTCTCGTGATCAGGTCATACGTATACCAATGTCAGTTTCGCCAACGCAAGCATGATGCTAGGTCTCATTAAGAGAACCTTTGGAAACAGCGAAAGTTGTTTGTAAATATCGCCATTTAGAAGCAGTATTGAATATTCTACTCAATCCTAGGGCGTCTCTGGCATATTGAACGTGTCCAAAGGAGAGCGTCATTTTTGTTATGTTATCAAAACTGAAAAGGTCTTTCATATCAAAAATGGCTCCTGTAACTTAATAATTACCCCTCTCATATAGTAAGGAATTGAATGTTGAATGTGTCATATGGGTGATTTTACTGTTGATTCGAACAATTTCATCCTCATGAAAATGACCAGGTTCTGCACCACAGAAAAATGTTCCGCCATTCATTTTTTAATAGAATATACTATATTTTAAACCTTGTCCCGTTAATATTTTACCATTTCTCTCCCACTGCCAGTTACAAACGTACCCTTACATATCACTTCGGAAATCTTTTAAGGTGATTTTTTATTAGAAAACTCGTGTTCATGGGTGAGTCAGTGTCACTGCCCAGCGTGCAGGAAATCGTAAATATAAAAAATAGTCATACATAGAGTCTGAGTACGCATAATTTAATACACACAATACTTCATTCTATAAATTAATGTAGTTTAACATATACGGTACAGGTCCATACAATTTGACTATCCGTGCGAGTATGCCATAATGCTATAAATATGTACTTCAGTGTATTAGTGTAATCCTACATTGTTTCTACAAATGTAAATATTCACATATAAGGTACTGGATTATATTAATTCAACATTTGAAAATCAGACTATATTATATAAACTGTTTGTAGCTGCACCAATATATACATAATTCATACAAGAGATATCGCGGTTAACCAACTTTTCCTGTTGGTCAAAACTTCAGTCTGTAGTTTTCAACATGTCAAGGAAATAAGATACATGATACATGAGCGAAATCAACTGTGGGCGTATATTAAGGCTTCAGGCTCCTAAATAAAAAAAAGTCTCTATCCGATAACCCCTACATGTAATCTCTGCTAAAGACCAGAATTTTCTCGATTTTTTCCCGCCTTCGTTGCAACCATTAACGGAAAGCTGTTGGTACCACTGGCAAGTAGGGTATGTGTTCTATTCAGCTGAAAATTTTATTTCGATCCACTGCTCGATAACTTGCCTCGCCTGGGGACTATTTGCGGGGCCTGAGCACTGCATGCTATTAGCAGACAGAGACACAGAAAAATCCAGATCACATGCGTAGAGGAGAACTTGAAATGTGTAGCGTAGATGTGTAGAGTCGATCTTGAAATTTTGATTTCTAATGTTTGCCAAAAGTGTATTACCTTGTAGCACTTGAAATAAACTACTTCCTTTCGAAAGATGAAAGTCTAAATTGAATTAAGGAATTAGCCAGGTACAACTTCGTGAATACTGTCGAACGTGTAAATTATTTGGGAGTCTGAAGCCTTCGGGATAATTCAAAGAACATCAATCTCCTGGCGAAAGGGGAACAACTTATACTTCTGCTTGACCCCACTTCTAAACTCGTGTCTCTTGTAGGTCACTTCATCTATCTCTGTTCTGAGATGAGGAAATCCACACTGACTGCCCCGATATTATAATCTCTCCCAAATTTGCCATTTATCTCTGTTTCATTTACAATTTATGGGGCATGAGATTTGTGTATTGCATGATATATTTATATAGTTCAAAGGTCTACGGTAGTATAGTGAGCTGTGTATCGATTATATCTACTGGCGCGATATGCAAAAGGTGGGAAAAATTGACGATGTCGACTAAAAAGCAACCATATGACTCTACAGGAAAGTATTAGTCGACACCTAACATTCAGACCCTAGAATACGGTCGATTCTTGGACGTAGCCTTAGTATCTCAGCCGCGTTTTTTTGCAGCTGTTCATGTGGAGACTATGGAGGACCGGCTTAAGCGGAATTAGATACGCTAGCTCGGGAGCTGTGATGACAGATCAGCTAAAACAACTCATCTGATGTTAATGGATGAGCATCATGGAGGTCTGACGGAGTACACTCCTTAACATGGGGTAACCTGGTAAATGCAAGAAACCTAGAAAAACTAACCTGTAATGACCGACGTCGTACGGCTTAAATTTCCCACCGAAACAATACACATACATATATTTGTCGAGTGGCATGTACAGAGGGCGGATCTCGAGGACTAACAGTCCACCCGCAGAATCCTACCATATACAGATAATAAATTGGAGCGATATGCAAGAGGTGGAGAAAATTGACGTCTGGAGTACAGTACACGTATACATATTGTTCGATTTAACATCAAGTCTGATGTAAGATCGCATCTGTTTGTTAAGTTTGGTTTGCTACTGTTCCGTTGTATCAGTTCTACATGAGCGTTTTGTACAATACACTGAAATAAGTTGAGTCGCATTATTTCAGCCGCCTGGTAGCAGTTTCTATAGCGATATATTGTATATTAACAGACATGATTAAATATGGTTTTATTAAGTTGGGGGAGGGGGAGGGGGAGAACGTCTTAATGAATGCTTTGTAATATTTGGAGGCCTTACATGTATTTCGATCAAAATCAATTCTTATATTGAAAACAGACAGCGCACAATACAATCCTAGATTAGGAAAGGGGCAACAACTCTGGCCGACGTTTCTGTTTCATGTCCGAAGTTCCGATTGTCTCCCCTGATCATGCATGATGATGGACAACAACACATCTAATATGAATATATGGTCTGCAAACTGTTGGGGTTTATGGGACAAACAAAAAAGAACAGATTTGTTGCATTATCTAAAGGACAGGGACTATAACATAGATTGTATCCAGAGCCTACATTTCACCCAAAATATAGAATTTTCAGTAAAAGATGAATGGGGTTCGAAACCTGCGTCTTTCCGTCTTTTGCAAGTAATTCAAGGGGCTTAACTATACTTTTGAAAGAAAATATTGAGTTTAAAATAAATAAAGAGAAACAAGATGAATGAGGTAACTTTTTGGCTGTATGTATTAAAATTGACAAAGTATAACTACAATAAGCATTTACGGCCCCAATCATGACACAACGGTATTTTATGACATGAATAGAGATACATTCTAGGAACTTGAGGATGGTTTTTTGATGGTGTGCGGAGATTGGAATATCATTATCAACCTAGAATTAGAATAAAACAAACTATGAACGACTAAATAATTCGGGGAGTCGGAGAAAAGGCATAGAACTTAAGTAGTATACAATACCCGAATTGAACAAATAGCGCCTCACTGCGCATGCGCAGAACCTGGTGTGACGTCATAAGTGTAGGTTTTGTGGCGGTATTGGGGCGGTGTGCGCATGTGTGATGTGTGGGAGGTGGGTACAAGATGGCCGCCATGTGGGAGGTGGGTACAAGATGGCCGCCAAGATGTGGGAGGTGGGTACAAGATGGCCGCCAAGATGTGGGAGGTGGGTACAAGATGGCCGCGAGTGTCATGATGTGGGAGGTGGGAAAAGATGGCCGCCAAGATGTGGGAGGTGGGAAAAGATGGCCGCCATGTGGGAGGTGGGAAAAGATGGCCGCCATGTGGGAGGTGGGAAAAGATGGCCGCCATGTGGGAGGTGGGAAAAGATGGCCGCCATGTGGGAGGTGGGAAAAGATGGCCGCCATGTGGGAGGTGGGAAAAGATGGCCGCCATGTGGGAGGTGGGAAAAGATGGCCGCCAAGATGTGGGAGGTGGGAAAAGATGGCCGCCATGTGGGAGGTGGGAAAAGATGGCCGCGAGTAGTAAAATGTATAAAAGGAGTTGATTTTTAGGGAAAGGATGTATTCAATCTGACTTACCTGACCTGACTTGATCAGCCAGCCAGCCAGCCTGCCAACCAGTCCTCCTGCCTGCCTAGCCGCTTGTAATAAGACTTTTACACCGTAGCAGTTGCTCACCAGCCTGGAGCCCCTAGTCATGGCGTCATTATCATTATTTTTAGTCAGGCTTGCAAAGTACCGTGTTCGTCTGATTGAAGAGATGCGGAATGTGGGTGAATTATGTGATTTCCTTATGCAGGAGGAAAACATACTACTGGAACAGCGCGCCGAAGAAATCATGGCGGAGAAAACTTCTTCAGCCCAAAACACAGCCCTCATCGATGGTGTGCCGCAGTTTACCTACTATGGATGTCTAGCCTTCGTGGCGGGGTTGAAGATCACGGGAAATGGCGAACTAGCGGATCTACTTGAAGCCGACGTTATACAAGATGAAGATATCTTAGCTACCACTACCGAACAGCGTACTACAGCTAGCAAACGTGCGTACACTACCCCAGAGGCGAGTACTACACCGGCCAAACGCGTTTCACGCTCCAAACGTCCCCGACTAACACCGTTAGTTATACCTGAGTCAGTAGTTGTACCCCGGCAAGTGCCTGTGAAACAAGAGGTAGAACTTCCTCTGTCTGTCCAGGAGATTAATAATCTGATCCAGCAAGCTTACCAGGCAGCTCACAGGGACATTTGGCAGCTGTCACCTTATTTGACAGTGAGTGTGAAAGACGCAGAATTGCATTTGAATGCGGCGGGTTTTGGCGACAAACCCGGTAAGCATATTACCCTGAACTTAGAGAGCTGGCAAAAACTGCAGGCCCTTGATTACGCCATCGATGCAGTTATTCGCGACGACGGGCGTGATGAAGCGAAATTTCATGTGGGTGACGACATTTATGTGAGCTGTGCATATTACAACGATGAGCTGCTCGTTCATATTCGTAAATGGCGTATGCAGTTAGATACGCAACAGCTCGTACCTTGTCCCCAGGGTGTCACTTTCAAATTAACAGCCTGGCGGAAGTTACAGAGTCTCGCAAGTTCCATTGGTTCAGCTCTGGTCTACCAGGTGTCTCACTATATTTACCTCAAGTACATCGATACAGTCTTGCAGCTCATCAGACCTAAAATTCCACAGGACACTCCAGTACCGTCATACGCAATGATCACTGAAGCACTGGAGGCCGTGACGGAGACGGAAATTGCCCTGGGAGTTGAAGCGGCTTGCCTGTCCAAAATTCCACGTGAAGAAATTATAACATACATTTACGTGCACCAAGGCCGGAAAGCTGATGATGAATTCAAACAAGTCTTGATGGCGAACTATTGAACAGAACCAGTGTTGAACAGAACATTTATTACCATACACCTTCATTCAAGTGGCTTGAGAGCGTATAATTGTTATTAAAATTTCAGAGTTTTTTGACTGTTAATTGTATTAAAAACATTCAATATTCATATATAATTGTATTAAATTCAATACCCTTGTGAATACGTTCATTCTATTTGTGTTAATAAAGTAGAAAATTACAAAAAAATGCTTAGTGTTCATTCTTTTGTTCCCTAGTTCCAATACGTGTATTTTCATACCTTTAGGCCGTCGCGCATGCGCACAATCACCCTAATTCAATCTTCCACCCAGTGCATCAGATAGCCCTTCTCCTTACCTTCAATTTGATACCTCACTCGACCCCATTGGCTCATTTTTAAAACAATTTTTTTGCTATAGGGTGATAATTTACACCCTTCACTGCCGCGCATGCGCAGAATGCCGATATTTCAATCTCATACCCAGTGCATCAGATAGCCCTTCTCCTCACCTTCAATTTGATACCTCACTCGATCCCATTGGCCCATTTTAAAAATAATTTTTTTTTGCTATAGGGTGATAATTACACCCTTTTTTTTTCGCTAATTTCACTAATTTCAATTTTTAATTGTTAAAAAAACATAGAAAATGAAAAAGATTTTTTTTGGCGCCATGAATCTTTTTTCTCTTTTTTATTAAGTTTTAAAAAAAAAAAAAAAATTTTGGCTTCCCTCCCCCCCTCCCCCCTCCCCCCCTTTTTCCGTTTTTCAATATTTAATTGTTAAAAAATTGAAAAAATTGAATTTTTTTTCTTGGGGCATAACAATGATGGGGTCTGATGTTAATTTTTGTGCAAAGTTAGAAATTCCTCTTCCGGGGAAGATGGTTGGCCCTGAAAAGGGCCGTTAGTGTTACTTCACCACCACACTTACGCACGGTAGATTTTCTTTATTCCTGCTACATGTTTCCGACAAATTGGACATTTTATTTTGAGATGGTTCTCGCCGGCCTCAGTGCAATGGCACATGTCTCCTACACACGTCAGTGTCACCCAACAATCGGCACATAGACATAAATGACCGCATGGTAAAAGAGCAAACTGGCTTTGGTCATCTGTACATATGCTACAGCGTGATATTTTGCGCTCTTTATCCAGTTGTTCGTATTGTGTGAGTGATATTTTGCGCTCTTTATCCAGTTGTTCGTATTGTGTGTCAAGCTCCTCGCCCGTTTTAATCGCGTCTTCTTTCAGTTCATTAATCAAGTTGTTCAGGCGAGTTATCTCGGCTTCACACCCACAGCATTGTTGTGGTGGAGTTTCGGCGGTAGTTGAAATCATTGGAATTTCACCAGGCGTTGTCGTGGGTCCACGTCTACTATTTAACCATGGCAGTTCATCTTGTAGTTCCTCATCAGTTGAGTCATTATCAGGTTCTTGTAGGGTTTCCATCGTGCCTATTTCTGCGTCATGTTCAGCCCTTAGTCTTTCCAATTGTGCATTTTCTTCCACAGTTCGCCGCAGTTCTTCTAATTCTTCGGTACTGCGTGTTAAGATGGTTCTTTCGTTTTCCAATTCCCTTTGAAAACTGGTGGTTACCCTCATTCCATCATTTTCCACAACGCTAACCAGCTCTGGGTGTTGCGTAGCGGCATTTCTCGGGTCCCTAGCGGGGTGTTGTGTAAACAGCGCACGTCTTGTTGAATTCATGATTGTATGGGTGAATAACTGTTACAATATACACGTATTTATACTTTTAGTGGTCTGTGGGAGGTGGGAAAAGATGGCCGCGAGTGTCATGATGTGGGAGGTGGGTAAAGATGGCCCCCAGTGTCACTGAGTGCAAGCTGTGGGAGGTGGGATAAGATGGCCACCAAGTGTCAGTGAGTACAACATGGCCGCCAAGTGTGCTTTGTTATCATTGTTCAAGCATAAAAATTTCATATTTTTTTCCATAAATCCGTTACAATTTTCTCGGAATTATGATAACACTAATCCATAGTGTACACGTATTTTTTTTTTTAGCCAGGAAAATTAAATTATTTTCCAATGTACCTGGGTTTTACACTACCGTACACTAACTTTATGATTTTTAAAATGCCTAAAATTAATAAAATAATCCTCTATTCTAACGTTAGGTTGTTAAAATTTAAATATAACACTAATGAATGACCTGAGTTTAACTTGTAATAAAATTTACAGGTGTCCTGACATTGATTGTAAAATGAAAAGCTGTTTATAATTGTTAAACAAACACACATATATTTTTTCTTCAGCAGCGTAGCACACGATACAACCAGTGTGTTTTCGCTGCGCATGCGCGCGTGTCTTACACTATAAATACCACTTTTTTTTTTTAATTATTCACAATTAATCTCTGAGTGCTCAGTCATGGATTTATCCTTGGCTCAACTCATGGATATTGACAACACATCAGATTTGTTCACAAATCATGATAATCAACTACAACGCCTCGACAGTATCATGAATTTGGTACACGATGAACCTCGATTAGATGATAGAATCATCCCCTTAGTCGCACCTGAACCCCAGAACTATCCTGCACCAATTCATTGTCAACAGCCTGCAGAAACTTCGCCGCTGGATAATTTATTCGCCTTGACAACAACTACACCAATTCATTGTCAACAGCCTGCAGAAACTTCGCCGCTGGATAATTTATTCGCCTTGACAACAACTACACCAATTCATTGTCAACAGCCTGCAGAAACTTCGCCGCTGGATAATTTATTCGCCTTGACAACAACTACACCGGATGTTACTCCAGATGTAGACCAAATTTTTGATGATCTTCCTGATCTAAACGAGATGTTACAATTTTCCTATAATAGCGTAGAAGAAGAACAAACACCAGATGAAATGGCTGAACTAGACGAGATGTTACAATTTTCCTATGATTCCGACGAAGTACAACAAGCAATAGATGACAAGGCCAAGAACAGAGGACAAGGAGCACAGAAAAAAGATTTAAGAAGGCTGAAACCAGACGCCGAAGAAAAGAGAAAAGATACCAGATTGAGGACAAATAGACCACATCAAGACAGGAAAAACAGAAAAGATGTGAGAACAAACAGGCTAAAAGACAAGAAAATAATCCCAGCAGAACAACAAATCCAAGACGAAATCAATTATGTATGGACATTAACCACAACAACAATCGGACAGACCACAGAGCGTCAAAGAGACTTGTATATCCATTGTGTAGAATGCGCGAATCCATTTTCGAAGTTCGCTATATTTCCGTGCGGACATCAGGGAATGTGTGAAACCTGCATCAACCAACACGCTAAGATACCATGGTGTACACAGGTGAATAAACCGATAGTTTGTCAATTGCTTCCTTTGACGTGTCCTGTGTGCGCTCAGAGAAGACAGATCTTGTCAACAACGATGTAATATGGCTATATTACACATATTCCAACGGTTTTTTTAAAAACCACCCAGCTGTTCCGAGAGGGTGACTTCTAACAAAGCACAAAAATAATTTAACACGAGAATCACACCCCTGTGTTCATCACGAGAATCACACCCCTGTGTTCGTTCAAAATAAATGCCCCACTCTTATCAAAATAAATTCCCCTTGCATACCGGTATCGTTATCTTGGCACTGTGTAATATAAAGTGCATTATACCCTTGGACTGTCATATTAAATTAATGAATGGGGAAAACCAAAATAAAATCCTGTGTGTATATAGAGATTTGTCCTCATAAGGACATTTGAGATTTGGCCAGGGATTGTTTATTTGAGTGAATGCAGTTTTTAAAAAAAAAAAAAAGAGAGGTATATGTAGGACAATCTGTGCTTTCAAATTCATGTGCTAGAATTTAGAAGTTCTCTTTCGAAGAAATTTATATTTTAACGTGTTTGTTTCACGGGCCCTGACAAGGGCCGTTTATTATTTTAACGTGTTTGTTTCACGGGAGGTCGCTTACACTCCATCTGTGGTGGTGGTGGCAGGAAAATACCCATACGGCGTTGTTTTTCCTATGTACACAACAATGTAGGACAATCTGTGCTTTCAAATTCATATGTATACAATGGTATAAGGCACCTGTATACCATGGTATAAGGCACATGTATACAATGGTCAGATGTACCTGTATACAATGGTATAAGGCACCTGTATACAATGGTATAAGGCACCTGTATACAATGGTAGAATGCCGATATTTCAACCCCACGCCCAGTCCATCAGATGCCCCTTCACGAATGCTTCACTTTGATACCTCCTACGACTCCATTGGCCCATTGTATACAGCAGAAATTGTCTTTGTAACGTCTTATTGTGACATCATGGCATTATTGTTGTTTTGTGACACTGTGGAACTGTAAAAATTCCATGAATGGAAAAGAATGATAAAACCCATTAGTGCATAATATTGCTGAAATAATGCCAACAGAAAACTCAGAGTCAATTTAAATATTTATTTGTATTGAGCAAATTACAAGAATTTCGAAGAAAAAAGAGCCGAAATAATGTCTGTCTGTCCTGGAAATCAGCTGATCAGCAATAAATCGACATCTCCGTGACCTTCAAGGAGATTTTGACATTAGGTTTTACACGCTTTTATCACAAATCATTATAAAGAAATTGTCACACCCGGTGAACTCCTGAAACCCACATCCTACCCTGCTAGTCTGGTGATAATAAAATTTAAAGATCACATGTCCAACACATACTCACATAATGAAAGCAAGAATCGAACTTGCGCACCCCTCGAGATGAAGGATACCGTCCATGTTTCATTTTTTTGAGGTGTACTGAAATGCTCTCTCTAATTTATGCCCGGTATCTATTTTCACATATAGGTTGAAGATTTATATCGACACTGCTACACACTTTTCGACATGTGTTTTCACTTTCGATGAAAGCACAAAACAGTCTAAAAAATTCACCTACGCTAATATTTTCTGGTGTTTTGTAGAATATAGATTCGCGTTCATTTCTATTTCGTCAAGAAAACATGTTTTGTAGAATATAGATTCGCGTTCATTTCTATTTCGTCAAGAAAAAATTTTCATCTCGAAAATTGGCAGATTGAAATCTAGCTTACCTGATAAAAGAAGTTTAGTCCAGATGTATACCTATATTTCCATACTCCCGGACGTTTGATGCATATCTGGGGGGCTGTTTTTTTCCTAGGTGGGATATAACACACCATGCATTTGTATGCTAATCGAAATTCAGATATTTCCATCGGTAAATCCGGTGTCCAGTATACCACGTGGATGAAATTCAATTCAATTCAATGTATTGTACAAAACACCTTTACGCACTAAACTATGAAGCTAATGATTTTGGTCAGCGGCACATAGATGTTCCTGGTTTGGTGTCCACATCCCAGCGGTTTTCTGTTTCTTGGC
>JAVTVY010045402.1:0-20400 GCA_036873755.1 Hanleya hanleyi
GAATTATATGTCAGTATTGCATTAATTTGCTTTGGTTGTCATTACAGATCTTCCTTTCCAACCTCCTTGATCCAGACAAGGTGACAGGTTGAATCGAACTCCCTCGTTGGCCAGGATCAGTGCCCGAGTGCGTTCCCAGTAGCCTGACAGTTTGTCTTGGGGACCCTGCGCACTCTGTGGATCTGAAACATCCATTATCCCACGTTATAGAAGTAGAAACGTTTCAACTGGTGGCAGCGGTGGGATGGCCAACTTCTGGGAAACGAAGGAAAGGAGACCAAGCTGGGCGGATAGCATGAATCCGGGCCAGACAACCATGAATATACCTGGAGTTTTCGGCGCCGAGTTACGACAACCGGGAGCCAGGGGTCAACCACCTGACGGAAGAGGAACCAGACGGAAGCTTTCCCAGATACCGATTCCTTGCAGACTACGTGACACGGGAAGAGGTGTTGGTTCCGGGCGATCGACTACAACTACTCGGGCCTCTGGAAATCTTCTTGACTTGTCCACGCAAGAACTGGAAGCGGAGCTGTTGACACCACCGGCCGACCAGACGCCACGACCTTCAGCGGAGATGTCTACCGAAGATCGACTGAGGGGGCGCGAGCCAGCAGATGAACAGCCTGACGTTGATCTAAGACGAGAGGTGGAAGACCAGCGTAATGTCTCAAATGCATTATGCACAGCGGTGACCGCCATGATGGAACAGATGTCAACGATACTGGGAAATCAAAGTGCCAGTGAGGAGATGACTCCACCGAAGGCAGAAGATTACACTCATTCTGGGCCGGCCGGACTGGAACGGGGTCGAGACGGAGCCGCATCGGGGACGACGTCGAGGCGAGATGAGTCACCGCCAAGAAGACGCCGGGACGAACCACCTTCGGTTTCATGGGACCATCCGTTACAGACGTCCACGCCCATGGAGGAACATAGACGGCCGAAGACGACAATGGTGAAGGCCGCTACTTACGATGGTACCACGCCATGGCGGGATTATTTGGCTCACTTCGGGCACTGCGCCGTGATCAATGGATGGACCTACCAACAACAGGGTCAATACCTGGCCGTCGCTTTAAGGGGGTCAGCGCAACAGGTGTTAGCCAGCCTTAAGTCTGCACCAGGAAGTACCGACTACGACCACTTGAAGGAAGCCTTGGAGAAGCGATTTGCCCCGCCTAATCAGATGGATATGTACAAGGCACAGCTGAGGTCTAGACACCGCGAGAGGGAAGAGGATCTTCCGGGCCTGGCTCAAGCACTAATCCGCCTGGCACAGCTGGCCTATCCCGACGCCGGAGACGATGTTCAGGATACCCTAGGCAAGGACCAGTTCCTGGACGCCATCGGTGATGAGCTGAGGTTTCAAGTCTGGCAAACTAGGCCTAAAACCTTGGATGCGGCAGTACATGCGGCCGTGGAACTGGAGGCATTCAAGATCTCCCAGCGTTGGAAACCCTGGCCGACAGCCAAGTCAACTGCCCCGGGAGAGGGAGATAAGGCAGCCGCACCCCCTGAAGAGGATGAGACTGAGAATCAACGGTTGCGGGAAGAAGTGAAGAGGTTAAAGGAGGTTATTCAGGAGGACAGTGAACCACCAAGACCACAACGGCCAGGACGATACCAGTCCAGATGGGGGCATAGACGTGACCGTCAACAACCATACGACAGCCATGATCGTACGTCAGGATGTTGGTCATGCGGAAGAGACGGCCATTACCGGGTGAACTGTCCAGAGTTGCGCAGGCCGGATGATCATCAACCCCCTAGACAACCGAAACCTCCACCGAAACCTCCTACGGTGAATAACTCTGGTGAGGCCGGATTGTATCTCCCGGCCAAGATGGGATCCGTAGGATTGTGGTGCTGCGTCGACACAGGTGCACCAGTTTCTCTTCTGAACGTGCGGGTGTACAACCAGCTGAGTCCCCGACTTAGGCCGGCATTGAGAAGTCCCTCCTTTGCGTCCATTCGTATGGCCGATGGTACGTGTATGCCACTACAGGGTGAAGCAGACTTTAAGGTCACGATAGATGGGACTACCCGGACTCAGACGATGATTGTTGGGACACTGACCGTGGATGCCCTCCTGGGTTATGATTTCCTGAGTACCCACTGTACTGCGATTGATACGGAGAAGCATCGAGTGAAGTATGGCGGCCGATATATCCAGTGTGAGGTCGTGGGGAGCCACGAATGCCATCGGGTGTCTGTAACGGAGACTTTTACTATACCAGCTGGAGCTGAGGCAGTGGTGACGGGGACCGTCCGAGGTGCTCTACCGGGGGAGGTCGGAATGGTGGAAAATATCATTGGGTTCACACAGAAGACTGGAACCATGGTGGCCAGAGCCCTGGCCGAAGTTGACCGTGACCATGAAGTTACCCTGCGGTTCCTTAACCTGTCCACTGACCCTGCCATAGTACAAGCCGGCACTCTGTGTGGTAGTTTGACTGAAGTGGAGGTAGTAGATAATTCAGCTCCACTTACTGCAGAGCCTTTGAGCCAGCATGGTCCAGCCTCTGGTGAAGCAACGGTGCCAACCCCAAGATGTCCACCGCACCTACGGGCCTTAGTACAACAGTCCAGTGAGGGATTGGAAGTTGAGAGAGCTTTGGCTGTAGAAGACTTGGTTACTCGCTTCACCCACTTGTTCGCCAAGGATGACAGTGATTTGGGGCGAACAACGATGGGGCAACATCATATCAAGACGGGGAATGCGCCACCTATCCGGATTCCTCCACGACGTCCACCCCTTCATGCCCGTGGAATAATAGACGACCAGGTTGAAGACATGCTGCAGCGGGGAGTCATCGAGCCATCTCATGGGCCTTGGTCTGCTCCGGTTGTCCTAGTACGGAAGAAGGATGGGAAAATGCGATTCTGCGTTGATTACCGAGCCCTCAACAAAGTAACGGAGAAAGATGCCTACCCCCTGCCGAGAATCGACGATTCCCTGGATTCTCTGTCTGGTGCCTGCTGGTGGAGTACGCTCGACCTGATGTCGGGGAACTGGCAGGTCGAAGTAGCCCCGGAAGACAGATGTAAGACCGCCTTTGCCACTCGACGGGGCCTGTACCAATTCCGGGCCATGCCTTTCGGGCTTGGTAATGCTCCAGGAACCTTCGAGCGATTAATGGAGGCAGTTTTGGCAGGCTTCCATTACGAGACGTGCTTAGTGTACCTCGACGACATAATCGTTTTTGGCCGGACCTTCGAGGAGATGATCCAACGACTGGAGGGAGTCTTCCAGAGGCTGCAACAACACGGCCTGAAATTGAAGCCCTCGAAATGCGTCATCGGGAAACGACAAGTCCTTTACCTGGGTCATATAGTGACGCAAGACGGGATTGGTACCGACCCGGAGAAGATTCGGGCTGTACGAGAGTGGCCGACGCCTGTCTCCCAAACGGATGTCAGAAGTTTTCTTGGCCTGTGTGGGTACTACCGGCGTTTTATACGAGACTTTGCGACGGTAGCAGCCCCTCTTCATCGACTGACGGAGAAGAAGGCGGTATTTATGTGGGATGATACAGCCCAGACGGCATTCGACCACCTAAGACAGAAGCTGACGACTGCACCCATGTTAACGATGCCGGACTTCCGACAGCCCTTTATCCTGGACACAGATGCCAGCAATTTCGGCATTGGGGCCGTCCTGTCCCAGGAGATCAACGGGGAGGAGAAGGTCGTAGCCTATGCCAGCAGGGTGCTGTCCAAAACAGAACGTGCCTACTGTGTGACTAGAAGGGAACTTCTGGCTGTCGTGTACTTTGTCAAGTACTTTCGGCATTATCTGTTTGGCCGAGAATTTCTACTGCGCACTGACCATGGGTCCCTGAGGTGGTTAATGCGGTTTAAAGAACCGGAGGGACAATTGGCTCGCTGGATACAAGCTCTCGGAGTCTACGACTTTGAAATCCAGCATCGACCCGGACGAAAGCACAGAAACGCTGACGCCATGAGCCGAATCCCGTGCAAGCAGTGTGGACGGTCAGGTTCCGAGGTCCAGGAAGCTGCTCGTGTTACGGAGATCGTACCGCCGACTGCAGACTTCAGTCAAGCTCAGGCCGCGGACCCAGACTTGCAGCCTGTCCTGGAGTGGGTAAAGAAAGGCAGTCGACCAGCCAGAGAGGACATCAGTCAATATGGAACGGTAACTAAAACCCTGTGGGGTGCCTTCGATCTACTGGAGATGAGTGGATCCTTGCTTGTGCGGAGATGGGTGAATGCTCGGGGAGAAGTGAAACGACGGCTTCTGGTGGTCCCTCGCTCCCTCAGACGGAAAGTCTTGAAAGAGTGTCATGACAGTGTTACCGGTGGTCACCTTGGGGTGAAGAAAACCCTGGCAAAAGTGAGACAGGCGTACATGTGGCCTGGTCTACAGACCGATGTTCGGCAATGGTGCCGGAGTTGCGACGTTTGTAATCGTAGGAAGTTGGCGGGACGGAAGCCCAGAGGTCCTCATCGCGGTCAGATGACCGGAAGTCCAGGCGACAGAGCAGCTGTTGATATTCTCGGGCCATTGGCAGAAACCGGTCAGGGAAACCGATACGTAGTCGTCATTGGAGACTATTTCACCCGTTGGGTGGAAGCTGTAGCCTTACCCAATCAGGAAGCCACAACGGTTGCCCAAGCTGTCGTGGATCACTTCGTGACCAGATTTGGCGTACCAATGGCAATCCACTCTGACCAGGGACGTCAGTTTGAAAGCAGAGTATTCCAGGGGATGTGCCGCATACTCGGAATGAGAAAAACGAGGACTACACCCTATCACCCCCAGTCGAACGGCATGATTGAACGGTTCAACCGGACCATAGCCCAGATGTTGCATGCCAGCATTGACCGTCACCCGGACGACTGGGACCTTCACATCCCATTGGTGCTGATGTCCTACCGTGCCACCGTGCATGAGACGACGGGATATTCCCCAAACATGATGGTGTTTGGGAGGGAAATCGCCTTGCCGTCGCACCTGACTTTGGGAGCGCCTCCGAAACAGCAGGTAGAGCCGACACAGTGGGTCGAAGATCTCCGGGATGAGATGGCTGGGATCCACGAGTTTGCCCGGGAGACTACGAAGAAGAGCTTGAGGCGGCAGAAACGTATCTACGATACGAGAGCTTTTCCCCACCAGTACAAGCCTGGTGATCAGGTTTACCTGTATATTTCCGCCACTAAGCGTGGGGAGATCCGCAAACTACGAGACCGGTGGGGAGGGCCTTATACTGTGAGAGAAGCGCTGACTGATGTGACATATCGCATCGCCGACGAGGCTGGTGGCCTCCGAGTAGTCCATCATGATCTTCTTAAGCCCTTCTATCCCAGAGAGACATCGGATAGTGAGACCACTGAGTATACAGAGAATGATGGTGATGTCGAGTCTGAGAATGACTCGGAGCCTGCGGCAGTCTTTCCATATCCGGTGGAGCATCCAACCGCAGTGAGATCTCCAGCACCTCGGCAGACGAGAAGTGGGCGGAGAACCCGTCGTCCTCGGAGATTGGCAGATTACGAGGTTGGATTACCACCTGATCCCCCTGTTGAAGTCGAGTCGCCTCTTTCGGAAGAGCAGATGGCCTTGCCGGAGACGTGGAGTCCACCACGAACGACTCGTGGACGTCGTATCCAACGACCGGGGCGTTTTAATGACTACGTTTTAGCCTGCCAGTGGACAGGGGATGCACGACCGTATGGTCGGGGAAATACGGTTGGTGACCGTGATCGTCGAGGGATGACCTGTGGTGCAGGGCTGACATCGAAGTACTCCTGTGGGCGATTCTGAGGCTTTACTGCCTCAGATGCATGGTGAACAGACGCCAGCAAGAGACAACTGTGGCCTGCTGTGGACCTGATGTCCACTGCAGGTGACGACGACTTGACCAGGAAGTCAAGAAAACCGTCGTCCTGTAATTCTGTTGTATATACGTTGTACATATGTTCTGTTCTGCACACCCGTGCTGCTGGTAGCGTGACGAGAGCCATGACGAGGGCGTCATGATCTTCGAAGGCGGGGGTAGTGTAACGAAAGTGCAGGTTGACAACGACCCCTTTCATAAATCACAGCTTCTGAATGTTACGTGACTATGTGAAATCGAAAGTTACATTGTGTTTATGTGTGCGGTTGACTTACCTGATGGAATTCAACGCTGTAATTTGCCTAGAATGAACTATAATAATCCGTGAGACAGACAATGCCTCGAAATCCCGGTGAAGTTATCTCAAACGATCAGTTGGAACGGTGAGAGGGACCCTGGTGAGCTACTCGCTTCGCTGTGGATGACGTCAGTCAGGAATGCGGAAGTCGATTTCGGTGAATATGCAGATGAGGGACAGTGAACTTTGCGGTCTTCGTATGAATTAACTAGAGGGAGTTGGAAGCTGAGATTTACCAGTTATGTCCGTTATGAATTATGGTTTGTTCCTCCATAGCCATATTTATCCAGCGAAGTCCAGATAAACTGATCGGGAAGTGGTGTAAGTGACAATAAAGAGGGCGCTGTCATTTTCGACGTCTGTCTCTACCTTTATCCACAGAAGAGCGGTAGCCCTATATAAGCCGGACTCTCGCTGAAACGAGGCAGACCAGCAGAAACATCGAGGTGAGAGCACACGCCAAATCATTTGGGGAGAAGAAATCCAATACCTTGCCGGGCCGGAGAAAGGCCGCCGCCGAATTGGAGAAGTACCGCCGCCGAATTTGTGCCGCCGCCGAATTTGGGACCAGGCCGCCGAATATTATAGCATCATCATTGCATACATTTACACACACTTACATTCACATGTCCGGGCTGTGTTTACTCTGCTTCGATCTCTATCCGCCTTCAACCGTATTGCACAGTTGAACGGATATTGCGCTGGGAGTTAAGAGTAAAGACACTTCTCGTCAATGGTTATTCTTATTCTCTACCTTACGCTAGTACGGGCTCAGCTCTGGGAATTAACTAACGGCGTTAGTGTCGAAAGCATGGCCATACATTAGCCGCATCTCTCCTTGCCTTCAACTGTAACGCACAGTTGTTCAGGGATTGCGCTGTGGTTAGTGTATCTATTAAGCTATATCCGGTAAGGGATGCGAGTCCCTGTGAAGAAGATATAGCTAAAGCATTTCATACACAGTTCCTACATAAACAATTATTCATGCACACATGTACTTGAACCACAACCCACGGGTTGAAATACATTCACGCTAACACCCACAAGCTATAGATAAACGATTATCCATTCACGCCTCCATAAGCACAGTCTCTCACCATCCTGTACATATATTGAGTAATTCACGGCCAATGATAGATTACTACTGTCTCATACAGTAGTATATAGAGGGGGAATCCTAGACCTGATGCCCAGCTATTGCGGAAGACCATGCAGTAGTATAGAGAGAGGGTTCAAGGGTCAACTGACCATACAGTAGTATAGAAGGAGGGTTCCTATACTAGTTGACCATACAGTAGTATAGAAGGAGGGTTCCTATACTAGTTGACCATACAGTAGTATAGAAGGAGGGTTCCTATACTAGTTGACCATACAGTAGTATAGAAGGAGGGTGCCGATTCCAGGTGCCCATACAGTAGTGTAGAAGGAGGGTGCCGATTCCAGGTGCCCATACAGTAGTATAGGAGGAGGGTGCCGATTCCAGGTGCCCATACAGTAGTATAGGGAGAGGGTTACTAGACCAGGTGCCTGCCTATCCACCGTGTGTTATTGATGTCCGATCCTATGTGGACCGTGTAGCCGTGAACTCTAGCCGTGATGATTCGTCCTTGGAGCCGGGCCGCGGAGTGAGTCGCCGTGAGCGGGGTCGCTGAAGCCTGGGGGTGTATTCCTACGAGGAGTGCCGTCTGCTGCTGTGGTGAGCCGTGCAGTTGAATAGTCCTGCGGTGTTACAGAGAGACGGGCCGGTGCCGTAGAAGCCGTTGTACTGTGATAGTACTGTCGTGCCCAGGCCGTCCGCATCCATTGACGGTTATCAACGCTTGGAGGGGCTTAGTCGTGTAAGACGAGACACGACGACGACGAGAAGTCCATACCACCCGAGGGAGGAAGACCGGGGGAAGGAAGACACACGTCGGACATAACCACGGAGGGGCCTAGTCGTGTAAGACGAGACACGACGCAGTGTTCATCCATACGGGAGTGAACGAAGACCTGGGGAAGGAAGCTAGACGCTGGACCTTACCACGTATATCTGGGGAAGGACGATAGACGCTGGATCCTACTACAAAGCCCTGGGGAAGGAAGATAGAAGCTGGACCCATCCACGAGAGAACCGGTCGTGACCAGACTGTGGCTGTGACCAGGCCTGCTCGCGTTATAGCTAGGGCTATATTTACTTTGTATATATTTTCTATTGAACTTCGGTTAATGATAACTATAAGAGTACAGATAATTCATAGAGTAGGGATCTTCTTTGCAGGGATTGTACGCTACCACGATTTGAATCCTGTATACCTGCTCAAAGAATTATATGTCAGTATTGCATTAATTTGCTTTGGTTGTCATTACAGATCTTCCTTTCCAACCTCCTTGATCCAGACAAGGTGACAGGTTGAATCGAACTCCCTCGTTGGCCAGGATCAGTGCCCGAGTGCGTTCCCAGTAGCCTGACAGTTTGTCTTGGGGACCCTGCGCACTCTGTGGATCTGAAACATCCATTATCCCACGTTATAGAAGTAGAAACGTTTCACTACTATCATAATGCACCACAACACAGCATTTTGCATGCGTAAATTCGACACTTTCTGGGAGAGCCGTTCATAGATTGAACAATACTGAACTTATGAAGTTTTACATCTAGTTATGAACAATGGAGATACCCATGCAATCAAAAACATGGGCGTGGGAACTGAGCTCCGGATGGAGCAGCGTTTTAAAACAAACAGAAAATTTACCGTCAAAATGCACCAGAACAAAATAAATCTAACATAATGTATGCAGATTAAATTTCACTTTTGTTTCGCATAAGCACGCATCGATATTGAAAAGTATCAGACCTTATGCCCCCATTTGACATTCTGGTAAAACACATACAAATCAGGACTAACACGTCACACGTGGAGCGCTCGTAGCCATAATGTTTGCATATTCAACATCGAAATATAGTACGCTCACAAACCACATAAATAGATGTCTGTTTAATATATCAATAGATACTCTGATTACATAATCCACATTCGTTTATTTTACATATAATTTTAAGATATTAATTCTACGAACATGCGCAATGACTTTTCATCGCATAGCTCCATCGCATAGCTCCATCGCATAGCTCCATCGCATAGTCCCATCGCATAGCTCCATCGCTCCATCGCTCCATCGCATAGCTCCATCGCTAGCTCATCGCTCCATCGCATAGCTCCATCGCATAGCTCCATCGCTTCCATCGCTCCATCGCATAGCTCCATCGCATAGCTCCATCGCTCCATCGCATAGCTCCATCGCATATCGCATAGCTCCATCGCATAGCCCCATCGCATAGCTCCATCGCATAGCTCCATCGCTCCATCGCATAGCTCCATCGCGCATCGCATAGCTCCATCGCATAGCCTCATCGCGCATCGCATAGCGCGACTTTTTATCGCATAGCTCCATTGCTCCATCGCATAGCTCCATCGCATAGCTCCATCGCGCATCGCATAGCTCCATCGCATAGCCTCATCGCGCATCGCATAGCGCGACTTTTCATCGCTCCATCGCATAGCTCCATCGCGCATCGCATAGCTCCATCGTTCCATCGCATAGCTCCATCGCTCCATCGCGTTAAATTAGAAATGAAAGACGCGATGGCCCCTCTCGGCCATCATAGAACACCCCTTGAAAGACCATACGTGTCCCTGGGTCATTCTCCAGCACGGTGGTAATCTGGTCTGTATCCATGTTAGGTGGCAAAGTCACACAGGACGTTGCGCGCCTTGTCCACTTGAATAAATTAATGTTGTCAAACCCGGCGCAGCAGATCACATTTACGGTGGTCCGGAGGGTTCGTGCAAAGTGGATTTCCAACCGTAAATTGCCTTGCATGGCGAGGGCCAGCTGATGGTCGTTCTCTAAGGTGGGGCTCAGATCGAAACAGAACAACGTGTATCCGTTCGCGTAGTCCTCCAGACTGATCATATTCACGGTTGGTATCCAAACAGATCTCTACCAGTGCAAACGATCTCTACCCGTAATGAAATTATCTCTACCGGTGCGTGAAGCGATAAATTGTTAGATGTTCGAGAGGAGCATGTCCGGTCAAGGCAAAATAATCAGCCAAGCACCGAAAAGGTCTGTAAACCACATAGCTCAGCGTACCCATATGAGTATCTAGATTTATAGCACGTGCAAGCTAAAGCCTGATGTCTTTTCGTTATTTTTTAATTTGGGACACAGGATTGCTATGCCGATTAGGAGAATCGACTCCATCATCAAAGAATGGTCTATTTTAGGGCATATCTGACTGTACACCAGCTGTGTTTGTCCCTTTAAGTATGGCTTATTGTTCAAGTAACTGAAATAATTAAGCCTCAAAGTCGTCCTGTTTGATTGGGAGAAGAATTTCAATCAAAATCACTATTCATTTTACAACGATCTCTACCATGAGTTTGTGATATGCATGTTTTTCTGTGTTGAAGTTGACAACGATCTCTATCAGCGCTTACAGTGTTGGGATAGGCCTACTCTGGGAGATTTATAAGCTGAAACCAATGGGTCTACAAGGGAAATCAATGGAGACAAAATCATATTACCATGTAAGGTCCATCCCGCTCTCTAAAATGGAGATAAAAGCGGTCGTTTGCTAAAAGTAACTTGTTATTTATCTAATTTAATAGGTCAAATATCTGTCACGCTACTGAAACAACATTGACTGGTTCTTAAAATGGCATATTAATTAAAGGACGTGGAACAATAGATAGATTAATGCGCCTGAAGTTTTGGAGCATTGGTTTCGAAGGAATCAAAGTTATTGAGCAAAAACGCCCCTTTTTTCCTCCATTTTATAGAGCGGGATCGCTCAAACATGGCAATACGATTTTGTCTTTATTGATTTTCATATATATTTATTGATAAGGGTCTCCCTAACATGATTACGTTGGGGGAAAAGAACAATGTGCTATCAACACGCTGATGCTTTTGGCAAAAAGATACATTTACCGGTACACAAATAAAGGCGATTTGAAATTGAAAAAAAAAAGAGATGATACGATAAGGCGGCATTTTGGCCTATACGTGGTGCCGTTGAAATCGAAAAAATAAAATGACTCCATTTAGATCCTTTTTTTTCAGGAAATAGCACATGATACGGATTCCAATTTCATGTCATAATTATACGTAATCATAAAGCGATCCAGGTAGAACTTTCACATATTGTGTACATATATCTGTTGCCGTAACACAATTATTTTAGGACATTTCATCTTTCCGATGAGAGATGTTATCAGGGGAGTTAATGACGTCGCGAAAACTATGGAAATAGGAACACTCAAAGTTTTTTACATAAAAAAGTGGATCGAAGACCCACACTTTTTATTCGATGATAAAAAGATCGCATGACGGGGAAACAGTGTTCAAAATATCAGCATAGCTCACATGATGGTTTCCGAGTTTGGAGATTGTTTCGTAGTCTTAAAATGCAGTTTTCAACGCCATACATTTGAATTAAATGTAAAGTCATATAAAATGTATTCATTTATTATCGACTTTCCGGTGTGTTTATGATCCAATAAAAAAAAAATGCATGCGGATATATCTGTAGGCCTATGCTTTGAATTCCTTGCCTTGCTGCGCAGAAAATGTATTTTCCATGATTTTGGCAAAAACACCTGTGACGTGGTGATATTCGCGGGTATATACAGAAAAATCTAGATCTAAGACCATTTAATTTATTTAAGTTCTACTGATCAACACCCCCGCTATTCACACCACAAAATCTAGGGTTGGCCACTGGACTCGACAACGTTTCCACTCTCAGAAAGTGTTAAATTGAAATTGTTGTATGTAACACTATAGATGTCCGAGAATTGACAAAAAGCGTTGAAAAAAAAAAGTTTTATATCCCACATTATATTCCAGTATGATGAGCAATACAACACTATACAAGTGTTAAATTCAGCCTAGTAAAGTGTAGCATAATGTTAGATATTTTTTCAACACTTTCTGAGAGTGTTACAAATATAACAGTTTATATGATGGTGTAACACCTCGGACATTAATAATGTTAAATAAAACGCTTTCATTTTAAGAGTGTTGAGATCATCTTCATTATATCAAGCCAATTTCTTCGTTCTCACTTCGAACCTTCGGACTAAGGTCATGCACATTGTGTACCGGTACGTAATTTTCCGAGCTCCCAATGACGAGACCGAACTGACTCGGATCATCTTTCGTGCATGCGTGCGCAACTTGGCATCAGACAAATCCGCACAATATATCTCTGGTTCTCAGCCTGTTCATACGACTTGATTTGTAGATCTTTGTCCAACACTTTCCATGCACCGAACCTGTAGAGATAGTTGTCAGGAATTGGTAGAGATCGTTGTAATTGTAATTTCCGAAAAGTACATTGTGCACACATATTTTCGCATAAACTTGCTGATTTTTACCCGTATATGTGAAATCTGACTGGAATTTGACAATATTTCTTTATAAAGTAGCCCCTTTCTATCAGAATTTCAATTCAAGACATTAAAGACCGGTAAATTTCATCACATTCTCAATACTGAATCGTCGATGGGGCGATCGGTGTCCCTGATTATGAAATAATCAGAGGACGCACGTTTGAAACAAGAACGAAATGTATTTCCTCGTATATTTAGGCGTACGCTGCGCTATATCATTCCGAGTATTACTCAGGTCTTCCTGGCAAAATAAGCTAAAATTGGTACATACCAGTGCTCGTAAACCCGTAATATTAGCTGGTGGAGATCGCTGTGCAGATGGTAGAGATCGTTTGCCCTGGTAGAGATCTGTTTGGATACACACCGTGCACGGTGTGTATCCAAACAGATCTCTACCAGTGCAAACGATCTCTACCCGTAATGAAATTATCTCTACCGGTGCGTGAAGCGATAAATTGTTAGATGTTCGAGAGGAGCATGCCCGGTCAAGGCAAAATAATCAGCCAAGCACCGAAAAGATCTGTAAACCACATAGCACAGCGTACCCATATGAGTATCTAGATTTATAGCACGTGCAAGCTAAAGCCTGATGTCTTTTCGTTATTTTTTAATTTGGGACACAGGATTGCTATGCCGATTAGGAGAATCGACTCCATCATCAAAGAATGGTCTATTTTAGGGCATATCTGACTGTACACCAGCTGTGTGTGTCCCTTTAAGTATGGCTTATTGTTCAAGTAACTGAAATAATTAAGCCTCAAAGTCGTCCTGTTTGATTGTGAGAAGAATTTCAATCAAAATCACTATTCATTTTACAACGATCTCTACCATGAGTTTGTGATATGCATGTTTTTCTGTGTTGAAGTTGACAACGATCTCTATCAGCGCTTACAGCGTTGGGATAGGCCTACTCTGGGAGATTTATAAGCTGAAACCAATGGGTCTACAAGGGAAATCAATAGAGACAAAATCATATTACCATGTTAGGTCGATCCCGCTCTCTAAAATGGAGATAAAAGCGGTCGTTTGCTAAAAGTAACTTGTTATTTATCTAATTTAATAGGCCAAATATCTGTCACGCTACTGAAACAGAGAGAGAGAGAGAGAATTAGGGTTTAACGTCGCATTCGCTACTGAAACAACATTGACTGGTTCTTAAAATGGCATATTAATTTAAGGACGTGGAACAATAGATAGATTAATGCGCCTGAAGTTTTGGAGCATTGGTTTCGAAGGAATCAAAGTTATTGAGCAAAAACGCCCCTTTTTTCCTCCATTTTATAGAGCGGGATCGCTCAAACATGGCAATATGATTTTGTCTTTATTGATTTTCATATATATTTATTGATAAGGGTCTCCCTAACATGATTACGTTGGGGGAAAAGAACAATGTGCTATCAACACGCTGATGCTTTTAGCAAAAAGATACATTTACCGGTACACAAATAAAGGCGATTTGAAATTGAAAAAAAAAGAGATGATACGATAAGGCGGCATTTTGGCCTATATACGTGGTGCCGTTGAAATCGAAAAAATAAAATGACTCCATTTAGATCCTTTTTTTTTCAGGAAATAGCACATGATACGGATTCCAATTTCATGTCATAATTATACGTAATCATAAAGCGATCCAGGTAGAACTTTCACATATTGTGTACATATATTTTCTGTTGCCGTAACACAATTATTTTAGGACATTTCATCTTTCCGATGAGAGATGTTATAAAAAAAAACTATGTTGTCGCGAAAACTATGGAAATAGGAACTCTCAAAGTTTTTTACATAAAAAAGTGGATCGAAGACCCACACTTTTTATTCGATGATAAAAAGATCGCATGACGGGGAAACAGTGTTCAAAATATCAGCATAGCTCATGATGGTTTCCGAGTTTGGAGATTGTTTCGTAGTCTTAAAATGCAGTTTTCAACGCCATACATTTGAATTAAATGTAAAGTCATATAAAATTTATTCATTTATTATCGACTTTCCGGTGTGTTTATGATCCAATAAAAAAACCATGCATGCGGATATATCTGTAGGCCTATGCTTTGAATTCCTTGCCTTGCTGCATGCACAGAAAATGTATTTTCCATGATTTTGGCGAAAACGCCTGTGACGTGGTGATATTCGCCGGTATATACAGAAAAATCTAGATCTAAGACCATTTAATTTATTTAAGTTCTACTGATCAACACCCCCGCTATTCACACCACAAACTCTAGGGTTGGCCACTGGACTCGACAACGTTTCCACTCTCAGAAAGTGCTAAATTGAAATTGTTGTATGGGTCATTCTCACGGAAAGGCACATTTTCACTTGGGGAAATATCTCAAAATCAAGATCACCAATGACTACAGAATTTGATTTCAACAGAGTCTCCATTGACAAAACTCTTTATAATGCGTACAATAAATGCAGACATTCCGAATAATAAACTTTTCGTAACGCTTAACGGTGGAGTTGTCTTCAATCATGTCAGTGGTGTTACACAGGAATGATCAGTATATTGGGCACTAAGAGGACAGAAATAGGAAGATAAACATAAGCTAGGCAATAGATTGCGTGTAACTATGACTAATGATGAAAACATATTGAAGTTAAGAAAACAAGTTTGTTTTTAATATCCTAATTATGCTACTTAGCTCACCAAAATCAGCCAATTGGACCGCATGTATCAACCATTCATGTAGATTCTGCATAATAAACCTATTTATTCTTGATGCTGACGTTATACTAATCGAGTTTGTTTCTTTTTCAAAATATGGGACAACTTAAACAAGTGTTTCTGAATTTCTAGACGATTCTTGCAT
The DNA here is from genome assembly GCA_036873755.1 of Hanleya hanleyi. NCBI lineage: Eukaryota > Metazoa > Mollusca > Polyplacophora > Lepidopleurida > Hanleyidae > Hanleya > Hanleya hanleyi. The sequence goes on from JAVTVY010045402.1 coordinate 15,410, forward strand.
CCGTAACACCACTGACAATCCGGTAACACCACTGACCTCGTGTAACACGTAACCTTGATTAATTTCTTCATAGACGCAAAAATGCAGTTGCAAGTGAAGAATATTTAGGGGCAAAACAGGTATATGAAAAGCCTTCTGATAAAACTGCTTCTTCTTCTTCAAATATTTATCCAACTGAAATGTAACACCAGTGACAACCCGGTAACACCAGTGACCTCGAGTAACACCACTGACCTCGTGTAACACCAGTGACCAATTTGTTCATAGAGGCAAAAATGCAGCCGTAAGTGAAAGCTATTTAGGGGCAAAACACGTATATGACAAGACTCCTTAACTTAGTATTATCTGAAAGAAAGGTAAGTTCAAGTTGTACTGAAACTTGAAGCAAAATCATGATTATTGTCAATGGTGTTACCCTGCAAATAGTAACACCACTGACAGGCATGTGGGTCGCTGATTCAGGTAATTGGTTGCGGTATACATTTATACAGTACAGGCTTCTCTTGCAGCAAATTATATAGGTCTGTATAACGCTTAACACTTCAATTTTCAATTCTTCTTTCAAAAGTTGAAGAACGAAAAAAACAAAATAAATAAATAAATATAACGGATACTTGAACGTTCCAGACGAACGAAAATATCGTTTCTGCCATTTATTTCGGAAGGGCACTAACTCCCTCTCCTACCACGATTCCTCAATCCTCATTTTATAGCAAAATTGAAAATGAAGAATTTTTTCATTTCTCACTTTGGGCAAAGGTCATACTTAGAACGAAAATTGAAATTTTTAACGTTTAATTTTTATTTCTGCTTCTCAGACTTGTGAAAGCAAAATCGAAAATTGAAAATTCAACGTTCAAGTTTCGTTTTTAATTCTTCAGGTCGTGAAAGAATAATTGAATATTGAAGTGAGGACCATAAAGGAGAGACAGCTACGACGCACTTAGAGGCACATACATTTGTCAACACATAAGCGTCAATATGTTCAAGCTAATTTAAACACTTTTCTACACTCATAACTTAAAATCTAAACATGTGAGTTTACGTTTCGGAATGCGTTCAAATCCTAAACACATGATCTGCCGATTATAATGGCAATTGGACAGTTTAGGGGGTTATACAAACGTCCATGTAATTCAGCTTTCCCATCATGCAAAATTGAAAGTTGAGAGAGGAAAGCTCTCACCGGTCCCGTATTCCAGCTTTCCATCTAGCAAGTAAGTGGATCTACCAATTAAATTGCTGTGATAATTCTGGTACCACCGTACCAGTTGGTGTCAAAAGTGGTTCAACCTGTCTCAAAATTGTTCAACGTATACATGGTATAGTCTGAGGGATTCTGACCGCACTGTGGTGGCCTAATGATTAGAGCGTTGGCCTCGTAAGCCGGTGATACAAAAGACTTCAAAACTGAAACTTGTTGCTTCCTCGATTACGCTCAGCATTAAGAGGACAAGGACTGATTCGCTCGGTGTCAGAATAATGTGACTGAGTGAGGTGTCATGTCTCTATACGGCAGGATATTTCAGTGGGACAGCACTATAAAATGGCAGCATTAGATCTGCTCTGTTACACCAAATACCAAATTTAAATAAATGTAGCACGCTTAGAGTCAAAACTATATTACAGGGGCGGAAATAAGGGTCAGTGATCAGAAATGACTGATCAAATTTGGACACTAACCAATCAAAATGCCATAGCAATAACATAGACAAATTCACTGATCAAATTAAAAGCTCCTAATAATGAGCACCGATCAAATTGTGTTCCCTTATTTCCAACCCTCTTTAACGAATGTTAACCGTCCGGTTTTCTAGCAGGGGCAGAGGAGCGGAGGTTATATCAAACATTCACAATCGGCTTTAATTATAATATTTTTTATTTATAATATTTAGTTACTTATTAACTGATTTATTTATGTACCTAATTAATTATTGCTATTGACCATGTGTGACATAGATCACGATAGTGCCTGTCAGTGGCAAAAAATAACACCAGAAAACAAGAAACTACAAACTCTTCTATTCTTTGTAATACAGGCACAGCACACTGAAGAGCACAGACGAGTAAGACCAGCCATGAAACAGAACACCGATGACGACAAAAATTAGTAAACAGCACCGTGAGTGACAACACCCCAGAAGCCACCCTGACCTAGCCATTTCAGTGGAATTCCAAAACCCACACCTCGACCACGGACAATCAACGGAAACAAGAACAGCTTCTACATCCAAACCAAATCGAACAATGCCTACCACAACCACGGACAATTGAAACCATACTCACTGAAGACAACACAGATCAGATGTGCCTTACCTGAGATGCCACCGATGTAACGATTGTCTAATGCAAATATGATCCTTTGACTTTCACCAATATAGGATGTAGACCTGCCATCATGTACCCCAATACACACTCCAAGCAATTGTTAGAGGCACAGATTTCTGGAAGAACCCGCCTATGGTTCTCCCAGTTTGTGTGTACAGAGGGGTACAAAGACAAAGGAATCACCCACGCGACTACAATGTACAATGAACACATGCTTACCAATATAACCTAATCAAAAACCAACCGATGAACCTGTACATAGACAATTCTTCTATTCTATTTATATCTCCATCCGCCCATTTATTATTATTTACTCATTTATTTATTTATATATTTATTTACTTATTTATTTGTTTATTTGATAATACAGCGCTTGTAAACATCTTTAACAAACTAAGAAATGTAACGTGTAATTAAATAAAACATTGAGTTGATGGGCTGCGAAATCCGTACGGGAAGCGGCCCTTAAACTGCAATTTCAATCAATGCTCTGTTACAGGTAGTGAGAACTCTTCTCACAGAAGCGAGTCTCGCGGAATGTGAATGCTGAGGAACTGCACGACGCTGTGGCAAATTGGTTCTTCACGCATCCTGGCGAGCCAGTGTATCCATCGATCAATTAGGAACCACTCAGCTAAGCCGAATCATTACGCCCACCCGCTGCGAGGTTTAAGATGTGAATTTCATCGCTGGCCAAACCACTTTTATGACAGACTGAAATCGACATGGGGAGTCAAAGCATAAGCCGCCTGATTGAGATACCGACATGTCAATTCAAAAGAACCGCCGGTAATGAAATTTACGAGATTGCAATCACTCAAGAACTCATTCGAATCACCAAAAATGTCAAGGTAAACCCTCTCAGACGATTTCCGAGGATTTAGGATTTACCTGACTTGTGAAGTGTTGTTCACGGCGATGCATTCCATGTCACGCATGGGTAAATATAAACAGCCTAATACAATTCCCCGTTTCATTAATATATTAAGTGGGACACTAACCTATATTGTAGTACATACGAACGCCTTTTTCCCCTTCAGGGAATTAATTGAAAGACGAGGAAATGTTTCTGTCCACTTCATATTCCAGTGAAATAGAAACCTATATATAACACCACTGACATTTTGGAAGGAATTAATTGTTGCTCCCTCGTATATTGTCGTGACGGTCCAAAAAACAATGATTTTGTAATTCATACGCACATTTCTTTATTACCAGTTAATATTTTAGCCATTACATGTTGATCCTGACACGTAACACCAGTGACCGGTAATAAACATACGCTGAAAATTGGGAGCTAGAAATGACGGAAATAGAGAAAAGAGTTTCATAAAACACTTCGTATGGAATCTCAAGTTTACCCGCGCTTGGAAAAGAAGCCGCCTGATGGCAAAACTTTGTTTCTAATTTGAGCGTTCGCTTCTTGGCTCCGATTTCAGTTACAGTAACACAAATGACCCGAAAACCAGTGACAGACCTTTGCCCATGCCATTTTCACAAGATAATCTGCCCTTGTAAACAATATATTCATATATTGAAAGAACAGATGCAGCTGGTTGCCAAAAAGGTAGAATAATGTAGAAAAAAAGAATTATTAAAACCCGTAATATTAGCTGGTGGAGATCGTTGTGCAGATGGTAGAGATCGTTTGCAGTGGTAGAGATCTGTTTGGATACATACCGTGCTCTACGTCAGTGGTCATCAAGGCGAAGGTCGGAGGCGCCCGTATCAGCCGGATTTTTATGGGGATCTTGTTCAAGGGGTACCGGTCTTGCATGAAAAGGTCTGCGTGCAATCGACGTATGAGATCCACCGAGGCGCCGTTCGCGGTGAAAGCCTTCCGTTTGTTATATCCCGCATTGTCCACCGTGCCCATGTGCTCGGATGTGTCTTGGTAGAATAAAGCGGCTGTCAGCTGAGATTGTTTAGCCTCTCGTCCATACTACAACAGCGTCTCGATGTAGGCTCGATAGGGGTACGTGTTGGTGGAGTCACTGATAAGTTTGTCGCTGAGAAAAATATCCACCTGTTGAAACATAGAGTGCAGCCAGAGATTCGTCGGGCCCACCGTGGCATTGTCGATGATTCTGGAGCCATTCCCATTGACGACCTTGGCTTTCACATACAAGTACGTATGGGCTAAATCCACATAGGCCGTATCCGCATTACTGATGGTGAACTCGATGGGCCCTGTTTCGTTGATGCTGGAGACCGGGAGATGCTCCACCCATAATCGTTGTTCGGCAGTGGTCTGTGTGGGCGGGACGGTCCACAAATCAAATTCACTGTTGGTGGAGGGGCAGGACTCTATGGCAAGCCGTTTTGGTATTTATTCATTTATTTTTGATATCAAAAATTCTTTTTTTGATATCGAAAATTCTGTTTTTGATATCAAAAAAAGAATTTTTGATATCCAAAATAGTATTTTGATATCAAAAATAAACTTTTATTTTTGATATCAAAAATACTATTTTTGATATCAAAAAAATAATTTTCGATATAAAAAAAAATAATTTTTGATACCAAAAATAAACGGTTTATTTTTGATATCAAAAATTCTTTTTTTGATATCAAAAATACTATTTTTGATATCAAAAATACTATTTTTGATATCAACAATTCTATTTTTGATATCAAAAACAGAATTTTTGATATCAAAAATA
>JAVTVY010045403.1:0-20013 GCA_036873755.1 Hanleya hanleyi
CCACGGAGAAAATGTTTACACCGCGGAGAAAACGTTTCCACCGCGGAGAAAAGATCTGCACTGCGGAGAAAAGATCTGCACTGCGGAGAAAAGATTTCCACCGCGAAGAAAACGCGGAGAAAAGGTTTCAACCGCTGAGAAAGGTTTTCCACCACGGAGAAAATGTTTACACCGCGGGGAAAACGTTTAGTTTGTAGTTTTGAATTGAACACCTTTTATTTTGAGTTTTCCTGTTGATTTCTCATCGTGGATAAAAATAACATGAGTGATCATCAAACGGGCGAGGTGAATTGAAGAGAAATACTTATGAGAAACATGGAATCATAGAGAAAATGTATAGTTTTATTGGATGGCACTAATAAGCCACCGTACAAACATTTTGAGTAATTTCGATTTTTACCCCCAAAACTTGGATCAAAAGGACTCAAAAAGGTTTTGTTAAACTCGAATTTGAACCATTTTTGGGGGAAGACCGTCACGTCTATAGCCAAAACTATTTAAGCCAGAGTGACTCAGTTTTCCTAACTGTTTATCCCCTGTGAATAGCGATGGTTCTGAAATTTATCATTTTTCAAATTTCCCACACATGCAGTCCTTTAATCCTACTCTTCACTCATACATGTACATGTATATGGGCTTCGTTTGTCATCTCCGTAACGGCAATGTCATCCCCGTCATGTTGAATGTCACATACGTCACATAAAATGTGATGTCGATGGCCGTGATGTAGATGACGCTGAGAACATGACTTAGCTCTTCAGTTAAGAATATTGGTATACAAAGCGTGCGATATTCGGTAAACACGGATGGAGTCCGTAATTGACCTTTTATCTAGAGATAACAGGATTAAATCAGATTTTCACTGAGGTATTATCCGTTCGTAGATGAAACAGAATGTGCCAGTCAATCTCAGCCCAAAACTAGTAAAATGTGGCAAAACTAGTAAAATGTGGTAAAGCTGTGCACTTTGGTTCACACATTCCTTTAAAAACGGCGACAGCGAGAACTACTGGTAAGCATGTGATCGTCTAAAGCCACCACCAACTGCCACCAGAGATCAGGTCAGTTCGCCCTGAAGTGGATGACAGGCGACGCGGGGACACACAATCGGAATGAAACGTATGAGAATTTATTAAAAATTGTAATATATTTACTTCTCACCTTGCAGGGAACAACAAATATTCATCATATTTTTGACAATAAAATGAACTGCAACAAGACCGTTTTCTGATGTATTTTTCATCAGTTAGCCTCCATTTTCAATTGAAATTTCGTGAAAACTGTTTAACCCCCAGAGCCTGGTAGGGTTAATGGGGAAGGGGGAACAAATCCCGGGGTGTTTTTGGTGATGCTAAGACATATGGTTTCAGTAAAATGCATAGGATCGCGCTGAATCAACATGCTGAATTTTTGCGTAATTTTGGAAGAAATATGGCGAAAACATCACTTTTCTGCTACTCAACATGGCCGCCATTTTGAATTTATCCATGATCCTCTGCTCGGGGGGACATGTAAATAGGCTGAAAATGACCCCAATATGATAATCTGAAAAAGTCACGGAGTTGCAGCTCTCATTTCGTTTGTCGTTCCGGAGATACGAGCAAAAAATCAACATGGGGTGGGGGGGGGGGGCGGAAAATGCCCCGCCCTCCGCCCCCGCCAGGCCAGGTCGGGTTAACATGTTTCAAATTTGATGGTATACCTTGATCAAAGACAACTAGAACTAGTAAACGGCGTCTCAGTTTTTTATAAGTTCGGCTTAGTTTTTGAACTATTCAACTTTTAATGTAGAAAGTTATAAGATAATCACATTTTGTCAATTAATTTTAGTTAAAATGCTATAAAAATAGAACTAGGCAGAAATTAAAAATTTGAGATGCCATTTACTAGTTCTAGTTGTCTTTGGTCAAGGTATACATCAAATTTGAAATATGTTAAACAGTTTTCACGAAATTTCAATTGAAAAATGTAGGCTTTTGTTTTCATTTAATTTTTTTAGTTTTGAATATTTTCTACACGGTATGAGCAAAAGTAATGTTAATTATATGTGTAAATTCCTCAGAGCATACGCTTTCATAAAATATATACATTATTAGTGTTACGTTGAATATTTATTGCTATAGAAGACAAATTATCAAGGGTGTAGAAAACTGACTGAAGGAGGGGGATACGTACACTTAAATAAATAACCTATCTCATATATCACAATAATAGAATGAATCTCGGGAACATTTTCATGTCCAGACATACATGTACATGTACATGTGCAGACATACATGTACATGTACATGTGCAGACATACATGTACATGTACATGTCCAGACATACATGTACATGTACATGGTTTGGACAGAAGTTGACAGATGTGAATAACACCAAAATGCAACACTGGAAACCACAGAAATACTTAATCTGAGCTGAAATCTGTAAAATACCGGTAAACAAAACGTCCGATGTATTCAGTGCTCTACATTGAGATTTCTATCTTCATCAAGAGTTTGTTATGCGTCTCTGGTAGCTTTATCTAGGCATTGCCCGCAACTTTTCCTTGCTCATGCGCGCGAAGGACAGAGTAGGAAAAGTCCGATGAATTTTATGACGATGGATCTCACGTGTGCTGTTCCAACGAAGGAAGCTGGCTAAATAAATGGACAAAATGTCTAAATGAAGATTAAGAGTGTAAATGCAAGCCGTCTTTCAGGTATGTTTGCACATAGGCTTATTTGTACGGTCAATTTCTTAATGTATTCGTCGGATAACAATAACAACACAGGCTAACACACAGGACAACTTTGATTTCAACCTTGGCTAAACTGAGTGTAAATTGTCCAAAACATTTTTCCTTTATTACTAATTTGAAGAAACGTGATCGGAATTTCGTTTCAAATAAGGCCCTTGTCGACATATTGTTGTCTTGGACAACGACATAGGCTTTCACAATTTCCATACAAAGCTACGGCCCTTCGATTTTAGCTCAGCCATCTTGAAAGCGAAAACCGCTTTTGGCACTCTCCGTGCAGTGCTGTTCTGACATATGACTGCGCGGGGAGCGGCCTAAAAATGACGAGATTTCTTGACGTGTTTTTCTATGAGAAAAGGTTTCCACCGCGGAGAAAAGGTTTCCACCGCGGAGAAAAGGTTTCCACCGCAGAGAAAATGTTAACAGCGCGGAGAAAAGATTTCCACCGCGGAGTAAACTTCTCCACCGCGAAGAAAAGGTTTACACCGCGGAGAAAAAGGAAACAGGGGAGTACTTTGACCTGTTCGATGGAAAACGACATACAGCAGAGTGATATTCGGGTATGCCGTCCACATTTGTTTCCTTGTTTCCCGGCGCCCGAACCTCATTTTACTTACCGCCCGTTTTTCTTTGATTATTTATTTATTTTTCATTATTCGCTGTTTTCCTACTTCGATGCGCTTTCCAAGCGCAATTTCTCTGAAATCAGTAAAATGATCATGCCAAACTCATTTCGTTCAACAACCTCGAAGACACATCAAATCTAACGATGGACATGATGGAAATGGCAAAACTCATGAAAGTAACATTCTCCCTGGAGAAAAAACGTCAGAGTATGTCACTGTAGACACTGTTAATGTCCAAACGCCCGTTAATGTCCAAATTGGACATTAACACGCAACGAGTGCGTGTTAATGTCCCACGTAGGACAATAAGACGCCAGCATGAATGTTATCGTCCAACCTTTGGACATTAGCGGTCGATATGTATCACTTCGACTGTTATTGTCCTAAAACAGTCCCGCCTCTGTTGCCTGTTAGGGTCTACAGAAACAATCCCACGTATTGCTAACATCACTGGTCACAAACTATCCCTCTGTGTGAGTGAAACTAGTTATTGACATGTAGGTAATACATCGATTTCCTATAATGAGCGCACGAAAGCAATGAAAAAACACCAAGACACGGCGAAATCGCTTTGCGAGAGTACAACCCGTGTTAATACATCCATCTTACACTACGAGAATCGATATGACCACAAGATATTGAATTAGTGAAAAAATGAAAGTTCGGACTATGGACTGTTAGGACATTAAGACGCAATTTGTACATATTGAAAAAAAATCAGTTGCAGGTCGACCGCTAATGTCCAAATTTGCCCTAGGACAATAAGAGGCGGTTAATGTCCAAACTTAGGACATTAACACGCACTCGCTGCGTGTTAATGTCCAATTTGGACATTAACGGGCGTTTGGACATTAACAGTGTCTACATGTCACTCGTTTGTTTGAACATTATCAAACATTGCAGCCGAATGATGTCGGCTCAAATTTATATCAATACAGAGTGATGAATAATGAAAAGTAAGACACCGCCCGCATCACTTTGGAAAAACAGTCTGACTGGAACAAGGAACCAAGTGTCAATAGCCTTATGACAGAGACATCAACTCGTGGAAAATAACATAGGCTAGTCGGTTCAAGTTTTATGACCGGCATATCTACTCATAGAGGTGAACGTATAGATACAGCCACCATCTGTTGATAGTCTCACGAATTATCTAACCTTGTCAATGAAATAGGCCTATATTATGACTGAATATTCGAGAGTGTATAGCAGTGTTCTAAGACCGGTGTAGCTCGAGTCTATATTTGGTGAGTAACTCCACCATGGATACAAAGTTCACCTCTGGTCTCTGAAACACTTGACTATTCAGTTTTCTATCTCGTATAATTGAAAGAAGGAAGGTGGAAAGCTTTAAATCTCTCCCGCCGTCCAGCGTTATATCTTGTAAATTTGACAGTAGAAAGATGGAACGTTCTACAACTCTCCCGTCTGCCAGCTTTCCATCTTGCCAAATTTTAAAGTAGAAAGATGGAAAGCTTTCCATCGCTCCTGTATTCGAACTTTCCGTCTCGCAAAATTGAAAGTAGGAAGATGGAAAATTCTACATCGCTCCCGTATTCCAGCTTTCCAGGATGAATTTAGGATATACAGGATTTTTTTTCTTATCAATGCCGTATGTCGGGGAGAAGATGATCAATTTTAATGAGACGTTCATATATCACAGATTTGGAGAAATGGAGCTTTGCAGCTTTTTACTTTTAATTTGCAAAATGGAAAGCTGAATTGTCAAGTGTTACGCGAACCACCTATGTTATTATTTTTTCTATGCTCTTGACGTCCTCCCATTCATATAATTCTTCCACCATGCGTCATACTTGACATCTGTCCGCCAACGAGGAGCTGCTTTGTCGTATCCTAGTCGTATCCATGTCCGTATGTGCATGTCGTCTGTTTTTCCTATACCCGTGTACATGTATGTCTTTGATGTCTGCTCCTCCTTTGCAGGCCTGGTGTCTGTCTCGCATTACAAGATGTTCGACGTTTGCACCGATCAACTGCAAACGTTTGTTCTAACATTATTTGCCTATTGCTCCACAGTAATAGTATAAGAGTGAATCTAGTCTTATTAACCTACTTTTGAGGAGGTGTTGGGGAGATCACGTGACGATCACGTGATCGTAGGGGTCAAGGTCACTATAGTTCCGTCATGTGACCGAAAATGCCCGTTGGGGATATGTATTCCTCCACGGTGATGCGGTCGCTTCCGGTTCCAGGAACAAGCTTATATAGCATATATATATATATATATACCAGAGGGCCGATCACTATATACAGTCTATACTGGCACACTGGACAATGTTGAACCTAATGGGAAACCCACACATGCTCATTGCGGTATGGGTTGTAGGATGGTTTTTTCCCGTCTCACCACGTAGAACACGATGGGAGAGGTCTTGAAGCTAAGCGGTGAAATGTTTTGAAAAAGTCACTGTACGCATGCGCAGTGGGTAAGTAGCGCCGGGTGGACGTTTTGGGGGCGAGCGGGGCCCCTAATGATCCGATGGGGTCGAGTGAGGTGTCATCGTGAAGCACACGCGAGGGAGCATCCGACGGGATGGATGTGACGTGGAATTGACGTCGTTCTGCGAATGCGTAGTAGAGAAAGTGTATTGGAATGGACGTTTTGGGGTCTAGGTGGACACCTAGTGCTTCGATTGGGTCGTATGAGGTGTTTTTGTGAAGCACCCGACTGCATGGGTGTATCGTCTGTTTTCAACATTCTGCACATGGGCAGACAGGGAATTGTTAGAAGAGGGCATGGGAAGGGACGTTTTGGAGTCGAGGTGGGCCACTCTTGGTCAAAATGGGTCGTGGAGGTATCAATGTGAGTAGTGAGTAGGATTTAACGTCGTTTTCAACATTGTTTCAGTATCAGTAAACGAAGCTCTCGTGAGGGAGCATCCGACTGGATAAGGTGTGACGTAAAAGTGACGAGAGTCTGCGCATGAGCAGTAGAGAAAGTGTATGGAAATAGACGTTTTGGTGCCGAGATGGGCCAATATTGGTCTGATTGTGTCGTATGAGCTGTCACCGTGAAGCATTCATGAGGGTCCCTCCGACGGTATGGCTGTCTAGTCCGTTTCAGCATTCTGCGCATGCACAGACAGGGAATTGTGGGAAAAGGGCATGGGATGGGAAGTTTTGGGTCGAGGTGGGCCACTCTTGATCCGAATGGGGCGTGGGAGGTACCAATGTGAAGTACTCCTGACGGAGCATGCGATTGGTTAAGTGTAACGTGGAACGGATGTCATTCTGTGCATGCGCAGTAGAGAAAGGGTATTGGAATGGACGTTTTGGGGTCTAGGTGGACCCATGGTGGTCCGATTGGGTCGTATGAGGTGTCATCGTGAAGCACTCGTGACGGCTTGGACAGGATCAGCCAACAATGCGTCTGATACGCGGACAGGAGCATACATGTACGAGAGTTGTAAACATACCCATAGTGGCTCCACAAGCTTGGGTGTGTTGTGATGAAGGGGATAAAAAAATGGGTAATACGCAATGTTCCTGTTGTTCTTGATGTGTCTTGGTTGTGTTTATAGTGAATGTGTCTGACCATATTGTTCCGACGAGAGAAAGTTCTCTGAGAGAACGTAATTCGACAGTGTGTATGGTTGGACTCAAACACAAACACAAACGACCCAGTCAGTTAAGACGGCACGAACGTTTGATTCATGCCCCGTCACCATGGCATGAGCGACAACTTTCCACTAAAGAGGCACACCGGAGAGTCAGACCCAGTGAAGATGAGCCCGGGGAGACGAATGACACTGGTGATCACGGAGAGCCCGCCGATACCCACAGTTCAGAAGAGCCTGGATACCCAGCCGACCCCTAGCCACAACTGTTCCTATCAATAATACCTTCGGATGATAGTCACACATGGCGTTCATTGGTCTCCGTGTGCTATAACCCGTACCGAATAAAAGTTCATTTTGGTGCTCCTTACCTGTTATTTTCGGAAAGCTAATTCCTTCTTTCCCACGCTTGTCGCTTTTATTAAAGTTTCCGGTGCTAGGGATCAGCTGTACACGGGCCGTTTTCACATCGACCCGGACATTCTTCATGTTACGGTAGACGCCATATTGCGTATATTTGGGCCACTACGCATGCGCAGTTACACAATATGGCGTCTATCGTAAACATGGAGAAAGTCCGGGTCGATGTGAAAACGGCCCGTGTACAGCTGATCACTAGCGCCGGAAACTTTAATAAAAACGACAAGCGTGGGAAAGAAGGAATTAGCTTCCCGAAAATAAGGTAAGGAGCATCAAAATGAACTTTTATACGGTACGGGTTATAGCACGCGGAGATCAACGAACGCAATGTGTGACTATCATCCGAAGGTATTATTGATAGGAACAGTTGTGGCTAGCCGGCCCCTAGCGTTACTGTTCCCAGTCATACGCCTGACAACAACGAACATTTTCTGGACGAGCCCATAAATGTTCCTAGCGATCTGTTACCTGAAGACCATCCAGTGAGTGACATCTATCGACGACATTGGCCCATGATCCGGCTCTGTTTGCACTGTCATCGCCCTATATTGGACTTGTACAATTTCCGGTTAGAGGATAACACTCGCATCCCCCACTACGCCTATACTATTTTTAAGGACCATGCTACAGCCTTGAAATTAAATCTCACCTTTGGGTATTTATTTGGGTATACTTTCACCCCAGTCACAATACCCTCGTGTTCGACCAGCTCTTTACCATTACAGATCGTATGTCCCTGGACACGGTACTGGACCAACTGGAGACCTTGGATAGTTTGGAATGGGCCCGACGACAACGCCACAACACCAAATGGCAGGTGGAGATGACAACGAATGTTACATTTTACTTGACTAAAATGATCGACCTCGGCTGAACGGATTCACCCATGCCCCGATGAATACCATAACCTGCCGTATATACTCTATTTGTCTGCATGCTGATTGTTGACTTGAGCTCTGTAAACACTTGTACCTAATGTTACGGTGCGTTAAATAATAAAACATGGTGTTTGATATTTTAATTGTTTTTCTGTGAACATAATAAACATACTCAGGGCGACTCCCCCAGCCTGGGCATGATGTAACATTGGGAATAATAAACTATATATTAACATTGCCATTGCTATTCACGACAACCGCTATCCGCTATACTTGGATGAAATATATACCCCCAGATGTGATGTTGTGCCCTTGTGCCCTTCCAAACTGTCCTTTTTCTACCACTCCACGACTGCGCATGTGCAGAATGACTACTGACGTCAGTTCCATGACTCAACCACTCCAGTCGAAGCCAAGTGTGCTTCAACCTGATACCTTCCCGATCCATTCAGACCAATATTGGGCCATTTCGACCCCATAACGTCCCTTCCAATGCCCTTTTCCCACAATTCTGTGTCTGCGTATGCGGGCCCTATACCCTTACTTCCACGACATACCCGTCCAGTCGCAGTCTACTCGATGAGCGCTTCACTATGGCGCCTCCCACGTCCCAATCGGAGTAATAGACGCATTTGGACCAAGAATGGTCTCTCAATCGCTCAAACATACCCCTGCGCATCTCCAGAATGACCACTTTACTTACTATACCCCAACTACCCATGCGCAGACTGGCGCGACTTCCAATAAGAAAACACGCCCGTCTGACTCTACCCTACGAAAGCTTCACCAGGATACCTCAACCGGGCCACTTGAACCAAAGATGGGCGCCTTGATTGCCCAAATATGTCATTGCCCACGCCCAAAATGACCGATTCGACTACCAACAAACACCATACCATTCTTCGTCTACATGCAGAGAGCTACACCTCATCGACGCATTCGAACCAAGGATGGTAACTCTCTACCCCAAAACGTCCCTTCCCACACCCTTTTCCCACAATTCTCTGTCTGCGCAGAATGTTGAAAACGGACGGCACATTAGTCCAGCCGGATGGACCCCCACGAATGCTCCACGATGACACCTCATACGACCCAAGCGAACCACCAGGGGTCCACCTAGACCCCGAAACGTCCATTCCAATAAACTTTCTCTACTGCGCATGCCCAGAATGACGTCCGTTCCACGTCACACTTATCCAGTCGGATGCTCCATCACGAGAGCTTCACATTGATACCTCCCACGGCCCATTCGGACCAAGAGTGGCCCACCTCGACCCCAAAACGTCCCTTCCCATGCCATTTTCCCACAATTTCCTGTCTGCGCATGCGCAGAATGCTGAAAACGGACTAGCCACCCATCCCATCGAATGGAACCTCACGAATGCTTCACGATGACAGCTCATAATACCCAATATTGGCCCATCTCGACCTCAAAACGTCTATTTCCATACACTTTCTCTACTGCGCATGCGCAGACTCTCGTTAGCTTTACGTCACACCCATCCAGTCGGATGTCCCCTAAGGAGAGCCTCACATTGATACCTCCCACGACCCATTCGGACCAAGAGTGGTCCACCTCGACCCCAAAACGTCCCTTCCCATGCCTTTTTCCAACAATTTCCTGTCAGCACATGCGCAGAATGTTGAAAACAGACGATACACTAGCCCAGTCGGGTGGACTCTCACGAATGCTTCACGATGACACCTCATACGACTCAATCGAACCACCAGGAGTTCACCTAGACCCCAAAACGTCCATTTCAATACCCTTTTTCTACTGCGCATGCGTAGAATGACGCCAGTTCCACGTCACACCAATCCCGTCCGATGCTCCCTCACGTATGCTTCACGATGACAACTGTGTTGACCCATCGGACCATTAGGTGCCTCGCTCGCTCCCAAAACGTCCACCCAGCGCTGCTTACGCACTGCGCATGCGTATAGTGACTTTTACAAAAAAAATCACCGCTTAGCTTCAAGACCCCTCCCATGGTGTTCTACGTGGTTAGGCGAAAAAACAAGGTCCCACAACCCCCTACCGCAATGAGCATGTGTGGGTTTCCCATTAGGTTCAACATTGTCCAGTGCGCAAGTATGGGTCGTATAGTGATCGGCCCTTTGGTAGATATATATATATATGCTATTTTCAACCTTGGTTTGTAGTATATGACTCGTGTCTGCCACTAGACTCGTACCTAGCCCCCAACTCACACGCACCGTTGGGGTCTAGTAAGCGACAGGCATTTTGTATTCTCTGATTGGCTGAATTACCGGTCTAAATCTAGACCGGTAAAAGACCAATGTCAATATGTGTTGTTGTTGTTCGTGTGTATCTAGTGACCAGTACTCGTCTATGGTGCGATAAAGGGCCTTGAGCGCTACGGCCACCAATCCACCAAGTATTATATAGATCCTTTCTAAGATTTGATGAGCGATGAGCGATTATGGTATGTTTCCTAAATAAAGCCCTAGCTTCTACGACTACCACGACGTCCAAACAAGCATGGAGGGGCATGGCGGGTGGAGAATACCATGGGCCAATCACTGTGCAGTGCTGATTTAAAATGCCTGTCGATAACTAGTCTCCATAGAGCGATATCGAATTGGAGCTGGGTACGAGTCTAGTCTGCCACTAGATAAAGCGACCCGGGTTCAATTCCCGCTGGGACCCTTTCCTTCCTCACAGTATGGAAAAAGGGTTCCCACTTGTCATTTATGCTGGACAAATAGATGGCGATATTGTCAGGGACCCTGTGCATTCCCTGGATACTTCGGAAGGGCAGATAAAGGTTATATATTCTCCCGGAAAGGGCCGAACATTGTTGAGATGACCGTATATTTCCGGAGATGACCGAAGATTCCTGGAGATTGACGGAGATGACCGGACATTCCCGGACATTGCCGGGACATTCAAGATGATTCTCACGAAAACCCTCGTATTTGAAGTCTCGGGACTAATTTCTCTTCGCGGAGGCTTGTTCCAGGAACCGGAAGCGACCGCATCACCGCTGGACCGCATCACCGCGGATGAATACATGTCTCCAAAGGTCATTTCCGGTCACGTGACGGAACTATAGTGACCTAGACCTCTACGATCACGTGATCGTCACGTGATCTCCCCGTGACCTCCTCAAAAGTAGGTCAATAAGACTAGATTCACTCTTATACTACTACTTACACATCATTGCTCCCTCACTCAAGTCACGGCCTGTGAACGATTCGGTATATCATCTCCATACACGGGCTAGAATGGGAAAAATTCATATATAACGAATTCTGCTTTCCAGGTGTAGCATGATCAATAAAGGCGGTATCTCAAGGGACGTTTTCGTCTTGTGTCTGTGTCTTCTGATCAGCTGTCTGTCGGGTACATATGGTAAGTGAGTACTTGTAATGCAGTATGCCTACAGTTAGCTCTAATTCGATATGTAAGTCTATGTATGCCCAAGTTGAAGAGATGTCATACCCTCAGCGTTCCGAATCCTCACAGAGAATATGAGGATAACGCCGGCCTGTCCTCAAGAGTTCCGACCATCTTCAGTGTCTTTAGCCCCATATCCCCAGAGTTTCACCCTTGCTCAGAGTTCCACCCAGAGCTCCTGGGTGTCTGTTTTCGGTTGGACAATATAATTGTACTAAATTCGTCGAGATAATTAAGAATCACAAAACATATTCAACTGGAGTCAGATCTACAAGGCCGCTATGGTGACGGGAGATAATAAACCTGGCCGTTGACCCATCAGAGAGACCTACTGTCATCTATGGCAAGACAATGTTTTTTATTACGAATTTCCGATATCGGAAATTCAATTTCCGATATCGGAAATTGAATTCAGGGTAACGGAATTTCTAATTTCCGATATGGGAAATTCAATTTCCGATCTGGGAAATTAGAATTTCCGATATCGGAAAGTCAGTGACAATTTCCGATATCCAATATCGGGAATTCAATTTCCGATATCGCAAATTGTCACTGAATTTCCGATATCGGAAATGAAAGCTCTGGAAACTTTACGATAACTGTTCCCTCCCTAATTAGCCTCTCTATGAACATTGTGTAATACCCCGGGATGGTGGCAAATAACATGGCTACTAAATAACTAAATAACATGGCGGAAGCGGAGATTGGCGCGCTTTTCACTCACGCGCATGCTTCCGTTCTGGGGAGTAATCGTTTGGACCGTGCCTCAACAAAGCAACCCAAAATTTCCGATATCGGAAATTCAGTGACAATTTCCGATATCGGAAATTGAATTTTCGATATCGGGAATTGAATTTCCGATTTCGGGAATTGTCTCCGAATTGTCTTCTTAAATGCAGTCTTAAGCAGATGTATTATAAATTGAAAAGGTTTCTCGTACGTTTAGCAAGTAGTTGGCGGTGCATACGTTATGGTATTTTCAACTCAGAAAGTTTTATACTGTTGACCACTTCTCTCTTGCAGGAAACTTGCCTATGTTTATGTATGCTATGATCGTCTTTTTGAATTTGGTGCTAATATTGTTATATGGAATATGGAATAGGTCTTTGGAATATGGACGCGGATATTCTGTAATGGACGACGGTAGCATTATGAATGACGGACCAGACGCTTGTAATTATATACCCTCCAAATCATGGTCGAGCAGATGCCCAAATATAACAAGTTCGGTCATCCTCATATTTAATAATGTCTTAATATTCAATATATATCAAAATTATTAAATATAACATTGGGCTGCATGTCGGATTAGGCCATCCTGTTTTAAATTAATATTTGCCGTAATGTTTTAACATTCAATACATACCAAAATTGACGTTCATAAAGTTAGACCGCGGTTCGCAGTTCGCAGTTCGTTATTCTAGGAGACCAGCAATTATTTCTTCAGATATGGAAATCTGTCATTTTTTTTATTATGAGTACTTTGAACTCCAAGCTCTGCATAGCAAGAGAGAATGTCATGCTCTATAGCTTTGCATATTCATATCCCAAATCAGACGCCAGGGGGCGCTGCTAGGGGCGCTGCTATGAGTAGCTGACTGACTGGTCCCGAATAACGAGCTGCGAATCGCGGTCTAACTTTATGAACGTCAAAATTGTTAAATATCACTGCATGTAGGACTAGCCGGTTTTATATTTTGCACTTTTCAAGATGGCCTTTTCTAGCCCACAGCCGACTGTTATGCGAGAGTGCAGTTTACATCCCGTCTACATGTTCAAGTGCCTGTGTTAAACCCATTGTCTACGGCAAACACGAGTATCATAAAAGCAGGTCTGTCCTCAGGCTACGAGGACAGGGCCGCGTTATCCTCAGATTCCCAACCTGGACATTTTGATAAGACAACGGCCGAGAAAGGTCATATCTTATTTCTAATAACTATCCCCACAATTCTACTCTGGGAGTAGGTGAAAAAAGACAACCGTCGATGTTTTCTGAATAAAATAAATGTTATTGTAGATAGTGGATCTTGGTTGTATTTATCCAATTTTTTAGCTAAAACCCGGTTGATACGAGAATAATTTGTTTTCTGCTGGAATCTGTTACTTTAATAATCCATCCACATCCAATAATTCATGTAGGGTTGTCCGAACTACTATCTCCTTCAGCCACTAAAGATAATAATTGATTTGTTGTGGTTGTTATTAACTCAATGTCTTCAATTAGTCCTATTAAATTGACTAGATAACTTGACTAGATAAATGATAGTCATTATGTTTAGAAACGTGCCTTTAAATTTGTGTGGAGTGAAACGTGACAAGGGTCGAGGTAGCTGAAATTTTCATTGTGATCTCGTTCATTCGTAAGGAACAAGCACGAATCGATGCACTAAACGCGTGAAAGATTGCCATATATTGTGAAAATTCTGTGATCAGCAACCAACGGCTCGTTAGTAGTAGGGAGAAGCTAAAAAAGGTCGCATTGCCCTCTTTGCACTTAAACTTGAGGGGTAACTCGTGATTTCCCTAAAGAATCCGACAGGGGGCGCCACCAGTTCAAGGCATGTACTGACATGTTCTGGATTGCATCATCCTTGGCTGTGTGCCAAGTATAGTTCGGTTAACCTTTGACCTTTGTATTCCTCCGCGGGGATGCGGTCATGTCTGGCGGTAATGCGGTCGTGGGAAAAAGCTTCCGCGGAGAAAAAGTAGTCCCTAGATAAAATGGTCGGATGGGGTCGAGTGAGGTATCAAAATGAAGCTTAGGGGAGGGGGCATCTGATAGGCTGGGGGCGGGGTTGAAATAGCGCCATTCTGCGCATGCGCGGTGGCCAAAGGGTATGGAAATAGACGTTTTGGGGTCTAGGGGAGCTACTGATGGCCCGATGGAGCCGAGTGAGGTATCAATGTCAAGCACACATGAGGGGACAATTGACTGGGCTAGTGGTTCGGGCGTTGTCACCATTCTGCGCATGCGCAAACAGGGAATTGTGGGAAAAGGCTATGGAAATAGACGTTTTGGGGTCTAGGGGAGCCCCTAAGTGGCCGACAGAGTCGAGTGAGGTATTAATGTGAAGCACACATGAGGGGGCATCTGACTGGACTAGTGGTTCGGGCGTTGTCACCATTCTGCGCATGCGCAAACAGGGAATTGTGGGAAAAGGCTATGGAAATAGACGTTTTTGGATCTAGGTAAGCCCCTAGTGGGCCGATTGGGTCGGGTGAGGTATCAGTGTGAAGCACACATGAGGGGGCATCCGCCTGGACTAGTGTCTCGGCTGTTGTCACCAGTCTGCGCATGCGCAGACAGGGAATTATGGGAAAAGGGTATGGAGATAGACGTTTTGGGATCTAGGTAAGCCCGTAGTGGGCCGATTGGGTCGAGTGAGGTATCCATGTGAAGCATAGGTGAGGGGGCATTTGACTGGACTAGTGGCTCGGGCGTTGTCACCAGTCTGCGCATGCGCAGACAGGGAATTGTGGGGAAAAGGGTATGGAAATAGACGTTTTGGGTCTAGGTGGGCCACTCGTGGTCCTATGGAGTCGTATGAGTTATCCATGTGAAGCATTCGTGAAGGCGCATCTGACTGGATTAGTATGACGTGGAACTGACGTCATTCTGCGCATGGGCAGTAGACCAAGTGTATGGAAATATACGTTTTGGGGTCTAGGGGAGCCCCTAATGGGCCGATGGGGTTAAGTGAGGTATCAATGTGAAGGATACGTGAAGGAGCATCTTCCTGGACTAGTGTATCGTCCGCGTTCAACATTCCGCGCATGCGCAAACAGGGAATTATGGGAAAAAGGAATGGAAATAGACGTTTTGGGGTTTAGGTGGACTACTAATGGTCTGTTGGAGTCGAGTGAGGTATCAATGTGATGCATACGTGAGGGTGCATCCGACTGTGTGGGTGTGGGGTAGGAATATCATCCTTCTGCGCATGCGCAGGCAGGCCGTAGTATGGAGATATACATTTTGGGGCCGATGTGAACCACTGCTGGTCCAAATGGGTTGTGGAAGGTGTCAAAGTAAAGCTTTTGTCGGGTAGAATCAGAATGGTGTGTTTTTTATTGCAAGTCGAGTCAATCTGCGCATGCACAGTTGTGTGTAGTAAGTAAAGTTGCCATTTTGGGGAAGTGAAGGAAAGTATTTGGTGTAGAGATGGACCACTATTGCTCCGAATGCATGGTGTGGGGTGTCATTTTGTAGCTCTCGGAGTATAGACCCCGATTTGTGGGCTGTCCACGTCATCCGTGATGTCATGGGTGACGTCATCAGGACGAGTAGTAGCGCAAGTGATCATTTTGGGACACTGAAGGACGGTATTTGGAGTGGAGAGGGGCCATCCTTGGTCCGAATGCGTCGTGGAAAGTGTCATCTTGCAGTTCTCGGGGTGTAAACTCCATTTAGGGGATGTCCACAGCATCTATGACGTCACCAGTGACGTCATCAGTACGAGTAGTAGCGAAAGAACATGTTTTATAATTGGCTCAGTGCCCACGATTTTTCCCACGATTTGTGGGATGTCCACAGCATCTGTGACGTCATTGGTGACGTCATCAGTACGAGTAGTAGCGAAAGTGAGCATTTTGGGTCAGTGAAGGAAGGTATTTGGTCTAGAGATGGACCATCCATATCTGTCATGCATTATACCATATCTTTGCTGTATTATACCAAATCTGTCTCGCATCATACCAAATCTGTCCTGTATTATACAATATATGTTCTGTATTATACCAATTCTGTGCTGTATTATACATTATCTGTCCTGTATTATATCAAATCTGTGCTGTATTATACCATCTCTGTCCTGTGTTGTATCATATATGGCCTGTATTATACAATATATATTCTGTATTATACAACCGCATAGCAGTTGTCATGAATAACAACAAATTCAGCAATGTTCATACAGTTTATAATCCCCAATGTTACATCATACCTAGGCTGGGGGATCCGCCCTAGGTATGTTTAGTATGTTCATAGCAAAACAAATTGAAATATCAAACACCATGTTTTATTATTTAACACGCCGTCACATTAGGTACAAGTGTTTACTGAGCTCAAGTCATCGACCAGCATGTAGACATATAGAGTCTGTATGGCATGTTATGGTATTCGTCAGTGCACGGGTGATGCGTTCAACCGATGGGTTGGGCGGTCAGCTTGGTCACGAAAAACGTAACATTGGTGACCCTCTCCACTAGCCACTTGGTGTTGGGGCGTTGTTGTTGGGCCCATTCCAAGGGATCCACGGTGTCCAGTTTCTCCAGCATCGTCTCTAGCGCCGCCCTATCCGTGATGGTAAACGGTTGGTCGAATACCCGGATGTTACTGCTCGGGTAAAAGTATCGGACTTGGTCTGTCTCCTTATGCTTCAGCAGATAACCAAACGCCAGATTTAATTTGAACGACGTAGCTTGGTCTTTGAAGACGGCTTCCATGTAGCTGCGTAGACGGGCGAGGTCGGTCAGTCGGAAATTGTAGATATCTTGAATAGGGCGATGACGGTGGAAACAGTGCCGTATCATGGTCCAATGGCGCCGATAGATGTCACTCACTGGATGGGCGTCCTGTAACAGGTCGCTAGGAGCATCCACTGCATCTTCCAAAAAATGGTCGATGTTGTCAGGCGTATGACTCGAAACCGTAACGCTGGGGTCCGGCTGGCTATCCATCCCCTCCTGGACTGTGGGTATCGGTGGGCTCTTCGTCATCGCATCACCACTGGCGTTCGACTCCCCGGTTTCATCTTCACTGGGTTTGAACTTCCGCGGCTCCCCTTTAGTGGAAAGTTGTCGCCCAAACCGTAGAGACGGGCCATGAATCAAACGTTGGTGCTGTCTTAACCGACTGGGTCGTTTGAAGAGTCGACCACAATCGTTACATTGTACCTTCGCACCCTCGTGCTGTGCCCTCTCATGGCGCAGTAAATTATCCTCCCGATTGAATGACCGCGCGCAGATTATACAAGTATACCGTGCATCGTTGTGGGTGGAGGCCTCGTGACGTCGTAAATGTTCTAGACGAGTAAACTGCTTCTCGCAAGATGTGCAAGTGAACATCTTGGTGATTGACAGAGTGTCTGATGAAACGGCCAGGCCGCTTCCCTTTTATAGTACGCTAGCTGGTGATCTATTTTAGCACACCCAGTTCAACTACCCCAAGCCGAGGACCAGACATATAGAGTATGTACTGCATGTTATGGTATTCATCAGTGTATGGGTGACACATTCAGCCGAGGCCGGGGGTCGGACAGCTTGGTAACGAAAAACGTGACATTGGTCATCCTCTCTACGACCCATTGTGTGTTGGGGCGTTGTTGTTGGGCCCATTCCAAGGGATCCACGGTGTCCAGTTTCTCCAGCATTGCCGCTAGCGACGCCCGGTTAATGATGGTAAACGGTTGGCCAAATACCCGGATGTTACTACTCGGGTAAAAATATCGAGTTTGGTCTGTGTCCTTATGCTGCAGCACATAACCAAACGCCAGATTCAACTTGAAGGTCGTAGTTTGGTCATTGAAGATGGCTTCCACGTAGCTGCGTAGGCGGGCGAGGCTGGTCAGTCGGAAATTGTAGATATCTTGAATGGGGCGATGACGGTAGAAACAGTGCCGAATCATGGGCCAATGGCGGCGATAGATGTCACTCACTGGATGGTGTTCGTGTAACAGATCGTTAGGTACATTTATGGGTTCGTCCACGAAGTGTACTCTGTTCTCCTCGTCGTACAAAACCTGGCCCAATGTCTTGTCGTCGGAATTTGACTGCTGAATTAAGGCGACATCATCATCAACCCTCGTGCGATGGGTGGGAGTTCCCGCTGTCTCGATACTGGTGCCTACGGACTCTTCTACCTGCAAACGTGGCTGCAGAACAGGGTGTCGTGTGCGTTGGTGTCGCAGCAACTGACTGGTCAGTTTGAAAATCCGACCGCATTCCTCGCATGGACGCTTGGGTACTTCATGGCGTGCACGTGTGTGATGCTGTAAATGATCCGGGCGCTGAAACGACAGTGTACATATCGTACAGCTATGCCGGGCGGTTCCTTCGTGCTTGGTAGCCTTATGGCGGCGCAAGTCGTGCAGACGAGTGAATGATTTCGAGGACGTAGTACAAGTGAACATCTTGGTGGTTGACAGAGTATCTGATGAAACGGCCAGGCCGCTTCCCTTTTATAGCACGCTATGCCCGTTAGATGCATTCTCAGCTGTTCTTGTCCAATCAGAAGTCGGCATTTCAGGAAGTTCTATCTTCGACCATGTTCGCTCTGAACCGTTTGTTCTAATCATTATCGGGCAGGCCAGGATTCAGTTGAGGCAACATATCCACAGATACTTGTTTGCGCATTCTGAGTATCTATCAGTGCATGGGTGATGTGGGTTTGTGTGTGTGTGTGTGTATGCTTGCGTGTATGCATGTGTGTGTGTGTATGTGTGTGTGTATGTGTGTGTGTGTGCAGCGTGTGTATGTGTGTGTATGCGCGTACACGAATGTATCCTTATCAAGTACTTTAACGTGCAATCTATTCCCTATCAAGTACTTTTTGGAGACCTAATAGTGAAAAAATCTTTTGAAATAATCGAACTCCAACTAAGAATGTCATTTTAAATTTGCAAATTCTCTATAAGAAACGATGTTTTTAAAGAAGTTTCTTCTATAAGAAACGATGTTTCTAAAACAGTTTTTGATTAAAAAAGTGTCTTTTTTGACGAGGTTACTATGCAACATTGTTACGACAAGAGCGTTCGTCAACAACAAAAAACATTGTTGCAACATTGTTGCAAACTTTGTTGACGATCGCTACAATGTTGCACCACGATCGCTACAATGTTGCACAATTATATCGACATACCTAATAAGGAACGTATGTGGGCATAGGTGTGTGTGTGTTGGTGTATGTGTGTGTTTGTGCGTGTGTGTGTCTGTGTATGCATGTGTGCATGCGTCTGTGTGCGCGTGTGTGTGTGTGTGTATGCGTGTGTTTATGCATGCGTGTGTATGTGTGCGTGCGTGTATGCAAGTGTGTGTATGCGTCTGTGTATGCGAGCGTGTGTGTGTGTGTGTATGCAAATGTGTGTTTGCGTCTGTGGGTGTACGTGTGTGTGTGTAGGCGGTTGTGTGTGTGTGTATGCGTGTGTATGTATGCCTCTGTGTGTGTATGTGTGTGCTTGCGAGTGTGTTTCTTGGATCGGAGCTCTTGGAGCTCAAAGCCTGTGGAGCTCAGAGCTCGGAAGTGATATTTGCATATGACCTCTGTGAGTTCACTTCCGCTTCCGTTCACGTGACCGGAACTGCCCTTTGACCCCGGCGCGCAAAGGTTTCCACCGCGGTGGAAACATTTACACCG